>JAMKCH010039487.1:0-25063 GCA_023653785.1 Ophioderma brevispina | reverse complement strand
TTAAATGATTTTTTCAATTAGGCCAGGAGTCATGGCTATAGGAAAGTGTTTTGATGAAAGTCATAATCGCATGAAAGCCGTTTTGCATTTTTATAATGCCTACCAGAGTATTAATTCCCACCTTAAATTAATAAGCGAAAATAGATCTTCTTAGGCATATGTAATCAGTGCAATCAGCTGCCTTTAATCAGTGCAAATACAAATTAGCAAAGGTCCTTAGTGCCATGAATAGTTGAAATGCATTATTATGGGAATTCTGCCAAAAATACATACATGAACCTGAGCTTTTTTTTTTTATGTCTTTGTAAAATATTTTTTTTTACATGCGACGAGGACTTCTATGTAAAATGGGGGTCAGTTACAAGGCCTCGTGGAACCACTGTGGAGTTTAATTTTACAATAGCATGCGGTGGATGGGGGTTGCATGGATGGCTATTTTAAAGTACTTAATCATTATATATACACAAGAAGAGTCCTTAATAAGGACACTCGAATGAATTTAGAGATGCCTTAAATTATGATGTTATATCGATTCATATTCTTGCATGAACACTTAAAGCCACTATCAGCGATTTTTTTTCAAATGAAACAACAGCGCCCACTATTTCTTATCAAAGTGCCACTTTTGCACTGTGTATTGGAAATTGTGTATAAAGAACTGTAAGTGGTAACGTAACGACGCCTATTTGTCAAGAAATGATTTTTATGCTTTGTTTACTAATAGAAGTCGGGATCAGACTTTTTTTAGACGCGTAAACAGTGCGCAAAGGGCATCTTCAGGACAGCTTTAAAATGCTTATGTGTCGGTTTTTCACAATGAACAAAATATAAGGTGTTGATATGGACCTAACATAGCAATTTAGAGACAAATGGGCATTTTGATTTTGGAAAAAAAGGAATGATAGTGATTCTTTTTTTTTTTTTTCCTTAACACTATAACAACTTTTTTAGGGTTGATTCATGGATTCTATATCCGATTTTAAGATTCCTATAAGTCATACTTCAGCAAAATAGTTCTAAGTTCCATGATGATGGTGACAATTACTGCTTTTGCGAAGAGTGGGAAAGGGGGCTAGAGGGACAAAGGGTATATAAGGATATAGAAAGACTATGGTGCGAAAAGGGAAGAAAACAGTTAATGGAACGTGCGAAAGGAAGAGTATACATGGAATATTTAAGGTATAACACAGGATTAAAGCAAGGGCCATGTCCAGAAACCTGCAGACCGGAGGTGCGCTAAGAGGGACTATAGCACAGAACCCAAATGAGGGCCTATTTATATTTTTTGTCGAAAAAAAACCCTGCTGGTCCAGCCCACAAAGTCCATGCCACAAAATGCCACGAAGGAGAGTATGGGAAGCGACAAAAACTTGTAAAGAGGGTAAAACATCGGAATAGTAAAATGAATAATTAAAATCAAGTAATATTACGAATTGGATAGAGGTAAGAATCAAGAGACATAAATACTCTATAACATGAAAGAAAGGGAAGGGAAATGAGTGTATATAAAAAAAACATTTTTATGATGTATATAGATGCATGGGAACGAAAAAATAGTGAAAAGAACATGGGAAGGAAAGGTGTGCACAAGGGTGGGGTAATAAAAGGGTAGACGACGGATAAGATATTGAAAGGATTTTCTGAGATCAACTTTTAAAAAGACAAAGACAAATAAACACACACTTTCATATATATGTATAATTGAAAAAATGTTTAATCTTAGTAATCACTTGAGCATTATACCCAAAACTGATACTGATTTTAAGCTACTTATACAAGTCACACTAATTATCACATTTAATTTAACAACTTTTAAATACATATATGATTGTGGAGGGAAATGCAGTGGTGTGCGTTGAGGGCGTCCTTTATGACGTGTTAAGTTATGACGTTCCCCTGTTGGCAGTTATATAAGGCGATGCTGCGAGCCACTCGCCGCTCTTCTGTTCCTAGCTAAGCGATGGGGACATGGTTCATCATTGAAGCTAAGCTCTCAAGCCCACCACTTCTGCAACGCTAACTTCATCTTCGCAAGCCGAGGCGCCGGATTTGACCCATATGCAAGCCCTATAAAGTTGATGAGAACTCTATAACCTAAGTGCCTGGGGGAGTGTTGAGTTATTGAAGCCATTGCTCATAGTTACTTCCGAATCTGCAAAGAACTGTTAGTAATCCGAGGGATCAAAAGGTACGGGCAACCGACCGCCCACCGCCATTCACATCGTAAGCATTGCTGCTCGCTACCAATTGAAGAGCCACCCGGCCGCAAGTGAAGAGAGTTCCGCAACATTGGGTGGCAGCGGTGGGATTAACTTGAAAAATAGTGATAATGATGAGCGAGACCTAATATCTGCTGTGAATGCATCTCCAGCTAACGTGAGTGGTGATCGGGGGGCTGGTGTGCTCGCACTTGTAACTTAGTCGGAATATTAACCTGTAATTGTCTTTGTCAAGATGCGAAAGAATGATGGAAGTCGGAGGACGAAAAATGGATGGATTGAATTTGTGCAAGATGCAGGAAGAAGAGAACGAATGCTCCGAAACGCATCGCAGCGAACATTGAGGGCTAAGGAGGCGACAGAGAGCGAGTGAGTCCTTAAGTAAGGAGAATCCGAAACTAAGAAACAGGCTTCAGCAGAGGAGGAGAGTGAAAACCGTTCGTGAGGACCCCACTGGGTAACAGGAGAGCCACGGCATCGACCCGGATGTGTGTATTATTCGTGAAGAAAAGTATCCGACCCCTTGGGGACTTCGAATCGGAAGCATGTTACAGTTAATGAGGCCAGCAGAAATGACGATGACAGGAGACCTCGGTGAGAGCAGAAAGCCGAATTCCAGGATGAATGAAGCCCAAGGTTACAGGAATTTTATGTGGAATAAAAATGGTGCCTTCAAGCATTAGGGAACAAATTTGATGCTGGACTACGCCAATATGGTACAGATCGTGGTACCAACACAGCTTCGACGTATGGAGACGCCAGCCGGTAGTGAGGAAGGTTCCTCAAGTTTTAAGAGGATGGGAAAATGCGAAGTGGCCGCGACAGAGTGTTGCTTTGGAACGATGGTGAGATGGAACAACAGTGTAACAAGCACAAGTTATTAGGGAAACCGGAGTCCAAGAAGCACCTTTTCACATATCCCTCGCCGGCGGAGACAATGAAAGTAGTATGGCAGCCTCCAAACGTTCTCAAGAGAAAAAAAAGGGAAAAAAAAAGGCAGCCTGGAGCCGTGATACTGAGGTTGAGGATTCCGATGTAGACGAAAAACCCGCTCCGATTAGAGGGCCATGGCCACTAAAACGTGAAATGAAAACCGGATCCACAGGGAAGAGACAGCTCAGAGGCCCAGCCACAACAACCAAGACAGAAGCAGATCAATCCGGAACCTTTACAGGCGATGTGACTTTGCAAGATCTCTTGGCAAGTTGGTCAGGGCAACTTGGAACGTTGGACAGAGAAACAAAAGCGCAGCAGTGTGTTATGTGTATTCGTGGCAGAGCTAGGGGTGTGATTCCGACAAAAAGACGAGTGGATGAAAATACTATGACAAGAGCTGGTGGGGCGCCTAGAAGCAATGTTTTTCTGGGACAGTCAGAAGTTATACTTAGCCAATTCGGGGCCGGCAGCAGCAGCAACAAGAGAGTAACAGGGACCTTTGCACAGATTGTCCGAAATGAATGATAACGCCTAACGTCGGCATGGCTTGAAGAGGCTCGCAAACGAATGCTCGAGATCCTAAGGGAAACTACGTGAGCGTGAGGTCCGATCGAAATGCCACCTTTCCGTCCTGCCACGATGGACGTGCGATAGGGACATGCTTAGAGACTGAGGCATTTCTGACATCTGAAAAGGCAAAGGAATCCTGCAAAATATACTACCGATGGTGCAGTCAGAGGGTCCGAGAGAATGATCAGTGGCGAGATGCAGGAGATGATTACACTATTAAAACACAGTGATGGGTCAAAATGAAAGAAGAATCGACTGAAACAAAGGCCAAGTAGGGGTGGCGAAAGAGGAAACCAAAAATAAAAGAAGAGATGGCGTGTAGAGGAGGGAAATGATAAGGCGTGCAACGATGTGGGGCAGATAATCATTTTGGGGAACTGCCCACAGAGAGCAAGGGCACGAGCAGAGATACGACAGGATCAAGATGGAGAGTCGTCGGAAAACGGAACCGAACCCCAAACCAAGGGAGCAGGAAAGGGTCGGAGTAAAGAACGGCTGGCTCCCGGATAGAGAGTACCAAATCGACCAAAGCACCTCAAGCCTTTTGGTAGTAGATCTGCGAGGGTTGGACTTTATGTTCAAGCCGAAAGTAAATGAGAAAAAAATGTTGTTATTGTTTGAGATATTGTGCGGATGGACGTTATCCGTAGAGGAGGTGTGACAATAAACTTCTGCATAGAGAAACTACCTTCAAGGCAAAGGAAATGATACAATGCAACAGGTGACGGATACTGCAGATTTGGGAATTGCCGCCGATGTAGAATGAATGGGATCTCACCGGATATGAAAATGCCCGTAACTGTGCCAAATAAAGGACGACGTTCTTCTCAGGAATTGGACTTCTCGAGTTGACGGGTTGTAATATTCATGTACAGAACCGAGAGTTAACAATTGGTGATGAAGTCATAACTTGCATAGATTCCGTGGGCGAAAATTTTGGTGCAGGAGTGTCCGCAATAGATTCGGTAACTATTCGCCAGGTCTGAAGCATTTGTCTTCGGCAACTGAAAACATCCTGGAAGTGCAGATAGATTGGGGAATTGTGGAACCCGTAAAGCAAGGGAAGAATAGTGAATCCCGGAGCATTGGTAGCCAGGACTTCGTATAGAGATACAGTTACATTTCGATTAAGGTACCGATGAGGGTCTTCAATCCAACGTTGAATAAAATACCGGCCAACACCCCCAAAGGATTTGTATTGCAAAGATACTCCAGCGTGTCATTGAGAAATTAAAAGTACACAATTCCGAAGAAGGACCCGACGAGATTATAAGGAATGTCCCCGCTTATCTGAAAGAAACTCTAGAATGCTAGATAAATGAACTACCTCCGGAGGATCATTGAAAGTTGCACGCATTATTAATGGAATACCAAGATGTTTTTTCATCCGGAGTAATGATTGGGAAAGGACATCCGTAATAAAAGCATATAATTAAGACTGAATCGGTAACAGCAATGAGACAACGCCCTCGTAGGATGGCGCCTGTACTTCAAGCCGAGGCGACCAGACAAATACGAGATATGCTTGACAGGGGAATGATAGAGCAATATACGAGTCCATGGTCATCACCTATAGTTCTCGTTACCAAAAAGATGGCACAAACGATTCTGTGTCGATTATCGGAAGCTTAACTATGTGCAGTTAAAGAGTTCATATCGAGCCCCAGGATCGACGACGTAGACGCGATTTGGATTTCACCTCTCTGGGCAAATGGTTATCACGCTGATTTGCTCTGGATAATGGCAAGTGGAGTTGGATGAAGACGCAAAACAGAAAATTGCTGCGTGGGAGAGGATGCTTATACAGTGGACGGTTATGACCGTTTCGGATTGTGCAAGCACCGTTAAATTCGAGAGGACTCATGGAGAGGATCCCATGGCCCGGATTGCAATGGGAAGTACTACTTAATCACTTAGTGACCAATGGGGTTTGGGGAAACTGTAGAGGAAGAGCTCCAAAGACTCTCGACTAGTGCTTTCAAGCCTAAGGAAAAGCAACTAAAGTTAAAACCGAAAGAAAATGTGATCTGTTTCAAAGAAAAGGTGTTATATTTGGGCCAGTCGTAAGTGAATCGGGAGTTAGTACTGATCCGGAGAAGGTAAGGTGATAAGGATGGCCAACACCAGATGCTAAAAGAAGTACAAAGTCCTAGGATTGACTTTCGATTACAGAAGGTACGTCTCAAAGCTATAGTGATATAGCTCGCCCTCTCAGAAATTGTCAGAAAAGAAATGAGTTTTTATGGGACAGAGCAGTGTGTGGAGGCTTTCAATCAGCTGAAGGAGTGTTTGACCACGGCTACGTACTTACATTCCTTGATCCGGAAGGAGGAATGTTCTGTTTGGACACGGATTGACAGTGGGCTATGGGATCGGCTCAGTGCTTTCCCAGAACCAAAAAGATGGACGAGAAGCGTAATAGCTATGCAAGTAAGACATTAAGAAGAGGAAAGGGAACTATTGCGTAACAGGCGTGAAGTTGTTAAGCTGTTGTTGACTTTTGTGAAAACATTTCAGGACCATATTTTGTATGGAGGAAAATCATATGAGAGAACCGATCACGGTCGGCTTCGCTGGTTACTTAATTTCCAAAAGCCGGGAAGGTCAATGGCACAAGATGGATTCAAGTACTAGGTGAATACGATTACCAAGTATAAAGCGTGCTGGCAAGGGGCATGGAATGTAGATGGCCTTTCAAGAAAGCCATGCCGGCAATGTAATCTCATGGATGAGCAACAGTCAAGTCGGATACAATATACCGGACGAAAGCCGAAGCACAAGAATTTATCTGTTCATTGGAAAGCGGACGATAACTTAGTAGAAATCGAACTTTTGAATCTGATCCGGAAGGGGGGGGGGTGAAAGGCTTTGGACGTGAGCAACGGTTAAAGGATTGTTTCGGGGAAGTGTTGCGTTACGTATAAGCCAGAAACCAAAGCGCACCGACCCAAGAGGCAGACGTGACCATCAATCGGAACGGGCGGTATCCAAGCAGTCAACGAGTACTCCGGGATCATCCGAGAAGTCCGGGCGGAGCAGTTTTACTACGGCAGAAGAAGAAGAAAGGTCAGAAATGTCGGATCAGGGATCGCACAAGACAAGTCCCAGAGAGGAAGGATGAAAACATTCCAAAGCCATGTGATCATGTGCTCGTTCGATCGTACTGCGAGTAGTTCCGGTTCAAAACAATCTCGAAGAGAAACCAACGAATCGGCAGACCAAACAATTGAGAGAGCCTTAGACTTTCTGAGATCTTTGCCGGACTATACGCTCCGACGGGATGAAGGGACAACTCGACCGAAGCGCCATCTGGAATAATGGACAACATGATCCAAAAGCCTGCCCACTCATTCCGACGTCGTAGAATTCACAGACGTTGCAAAAAACAGAAAATGACGAAAAATAACAGTTTGTGCTGTATCTATGAATAATCCATGTGGACGGTACAAAGGAAATGAAAACCAGCTAAGGAAGAGAAGATTCCCGATTTGAGTCTTTTGGTTAAAGCCAAGCAACGGAAAGCGCCATGACCGGAATGAATGAAATTCGCCATTACAAAAAGCAGCAGAAATGTTATTGGGCGCAATGGGAACGATTTAGAGCTAAGGAATGGGATTGCTGCACAGTAAGTGGGAGGTCCGGAGACGGAAAAAAATCATTACATGGCAGATAGTAATACCAGAAGGCATATAAAGAGAAAAAGTCCCTGACGAAACTCCACAGCTGTCGGACTGCGGGTCATCCTGGAATAGCCAAAAACCAAGAGAAAGTTAGAGAAAGCTTTTTACATGGGTCGCTTTCAACAGATATAAGAATCTTGGATCCGGAGATGCGACGTTTTGTCGCCCGACGGAAATCCCCTACGTACTAGGAGTTAGAGCTAAGTTACAGCAGAGGTAGCTGGTCACAAGGGACAAAGAGTGGCGATGGATATTCTAGGTCCACTTCCCGATATGGGCAGGAAATAGTTATGTGCTAGTCGTGCGGCGACTACTTACTAAGGGATCGAGGCTTATCCGAGCCCAATGATACAAGCCGAGAACTGCGCCAGAAAGATCACTGAGGAGGGATTACTCGTCAAGGATGCCCTGAGACTTTGCCTCGGATCAAGGAAGAAATTTCGAGAGCAACTTGATGTCAGAAATTTTTGAAGGCGATGGGGATTGACACGACCGAGAACAACTCCGTTGAAATCCCAAATCCGATGGACTTATCGAGAGGTTCAGCAGGACTATGCTTAACATTGTGTCTGCATTAATTGAACCAGACAACAATCAGAAGGATTGGGATGAAGTGCTACCCTATGCAATGATGACATATAGAAGTCAATACAGGAGTCGACTGAGAGAACCATATGGATGACATTCGGTGAGGAGATGATAATGCTCCAATGATCTCTGTGGGTCCCTCAGATCCGGACAGACTGATAAGCTGTCAACAGCTTATGCAAGGGAGGTAGGCAGCGATTAAGAATGCTCAAACAGAGGAAGGCTGTCTTGCAGGATAATCTAGAAGGCAGAGAAGCGTAATTACGACCGGAAGGCGTTAGACAAATCCTACCTAGGTTGGATCATTCGTATGGCTCCATCAAGAGGAGCGGAAGAAAGGAAGGTGTACATAAATTAGAATTCACGTGGCATGGACCGTACCTGTGATTGGGAAATTCACGGATTGTCGGTACAGAATACGAGATCAATGCAATCAAAAAGCCAAAGGTGTCCATCTCGATCGCCTTATCGTACCAAGGCGTTGAGCTGGAGAGTTGGCTCAAAAAGTAAAGGTGACAATTTGATCATGGAAATTAATTATTCATTACACCAACAGTGGGAAAAGAGAAAAGCTGATTCCGATTTCCGATAATTGATCCCGGAAAGAACAGCGAAACTGAATCAGGCCTTATATTTTGTAGGATTTAGGATAACAATTTGAATCCGGAACAGCTAAACCATGATCACGGACCCCTGATTTTCTCGGTCGCAGGATCACGGTCCCTCCTATGCCGGATCAGGATCATCTTATCGTCCCGATCAGACATCCTCGGTAGGGAAAACCCATACCATACGGGATCAACGATTATCTCGGATTGAAAATCATCTCATCATTCGGATAGTTGATCATAAATTAAATAATGACTCTTGGACTTTTCCCTCTTAAGGATCTCTGCGCAGTGAGGCCACCGAAGGATGTACTGGTTAATTATTAAATGAAAGTGAAATTTCGATAAGTATGACAACAAATATTAAGATAGTACGAAGGAATGAGTCATCATCGCAGAGTGGGTTATTTATTGACTAGAATCATTACAGTAAAATTGCTAATGGTGATGAGGACAAAGAGGGCGCTTTCTGTCGGCGCCACGTGATATCAGATCACGTGACCAGAGGTATAAGGAATTGGCCGCGTGCTCATCATCCTCTGTGGCATCGGCTGACACCATCATGCGTCAGAACCAAACAAACAGGACGCCAAATGGGACCCGGCTGGCAGTTGGTGAAGTGGCCCGCTTCGACCCAAAAGAAGTAGCAGAAGCACCAAATTTAGTGCGATGTGACAAATGCGACGGCGTTTTCTAACGCAGGAACTGCACCGCCATGTGAGGCAGACGCACGGGGAAGAAGATGTTTAAATTTCCCTGTCCCATTAGTCCGGAACGTTCCTATAATAGGCGGTCTGACCCTCCGTGATCCCTTCAGGAATCCGCACCAGGAAATGATATTGAGAGGGTGGACGGACGTGAAGCGGTTGAAACCACCAGAGAAACAGTCAAGCGGCCAGCTCAAAATCCTCCGGAAACTCCGTCGAAGAAGAAAGACGAAGCCAATGCCAGACTAGCAAGCTAGGACAGAAGTAAAGGACCCCGGAGCAAGCTCGTCGGGGAATATTGGACACTGTCTAGTACCCAGTTGGATGCCCTGAGTCCAGGCGCAGGAAGCGGTTGGTGAAGAGAGAGGAAGATATTACCGTTCGCCGGTGTATAACCTTCCAGTAAAGAAGAACTCTGAACTTTGAACTATGAAAACAAAAGAACTTGATTTTATAACCAAGATGATTGTGATTTGTACCTGTGATCCGCCGGACTACTAATAGCTCATTCCATGTCTCATCTTTAGTTTATTCACAACGATCATCATCTTTCATGCATTACCATCAGCCATTATCACCGATTCATTCTTCCATAGTTAGGCAGATATCATTTCATCATATTTCATTCATGACCCCCCTCCATTCCGTCCTCATTCCGGCAGATAATTTTGGTGATTAGGTAATGGGAGTTGTAATCTCCATCAGCCGGGGTTAAAATGTTCAAATTTTGAAGGGTTTTAGTCAAATATTTCTTGTATGTTTGACCAGGCACAACGGTGGTTTTGAAAATTATTAAGTTTTCAATTGTGGCCTACCGGTTGTGATTGCGAATCCGGGATGTTTTATGACACTAGTTGTTTACAAAAGTTTGATAGTCAGAATAATTTTTAATGATGAATTTTTGTATCAAACGAGATTGATGTTGTAAAGGGTTATAGGTTGGAAATAATAAGTTGGTCATGGTGATTATTTTGATAGAATGATGATACAGAAAGAAGTATGTTCAGGGTAACACCTTCTGAGATAACCGTTTGGATTGCCGGATCAGCATCGGTATATTACCTGTTTATGTGGAACAGCATATTGGAGCTCAGGCCACGTCCGGGAGCGTTGCCATGAATCCGTCGTCGGATCACCGGATCAATGTAATTAGGATGGGTGATGCAATGTCTATTTCGCATGAATATGCAATTTGTTGTTAAAATGAAGTGCATACAAAGAACTTCCGTGCTTCGACGTGATGGGTCAGTTTAGAACAATTTTCAATGTGAAAATAGAATCGTCAATCTATTTGGATTTAGGGAGGGTTTTCAGGAATACATTTATAGACCCAAGTATAATCATTCCATTTTCATTTGCTATGATTTACGTCCTATTTTGTTGGAGGGAATTATCGAGCTCTAATATGCATGTGTTAGAATTAATACGGGCGCTGTAAAATGTTTTATATGAGTATGGAATCCTGGGTATTGATTAACATTATGAGACTGATATAAGTTGATTGTGGAGTTTATTCAGTTTTCGCTAAGATGTACAGATAGTTGTTACCCATTGTCCTGAGAGAAATGGAATGGGCGAGATTTCTTAGCGGATCAGAGAGGGTTGTAGGATCGAGGAATAGCGACCACATCCAGTTGACTGCCTCCGGTGATGCGACAACGGCGGTGAAGGTATAAGAGATCGACCTCGGATAGTGTGTGATGATTAAAAGTCACCGCGTCCATTTCCGCCCTTTAGACCGGTAATGTGTTTTGTAACGATTCCGGGACGGATCGGTTTGGGGAGAGGGAAGTGTGGCCGGAAATGCAGTGGGGCGTTGAGGGCGCCTTTATGACGTGTTAGTTATGGACGTTCACGGTGCAGTATATTCGAGGCGATGCTGCGAGCACTCGCCGCTCTCCTGTTCCTAGCTATAGCGATGGGACAGGTTCAGTGAAGCTAAGCTCTCAAGCCCACTCTTCTGCAACGCTAACTTCATCTTCGCAAAGCCGAGACGCCGGATTTGACCCATGCAAGCCTATAAAGTTGATGGGAACTCTATATCTGGGCTTGAGTGTGAGTTATTGAGCCATTGCTCCACGTAGTTTAATCCGAATCCTGCAAGAAACTGTTAGTAATCCAAGGGATTAAAAGGTACGGGCAACCGACCGCCCACCACCATCACAGGTCGTAAGCACTTGATGCTCGCTACCAATTTAGATCACGCAAGTGAAGAGATGGTTCCGCCACATTATAATTAAACAATCCATCACATTATAATTTTACCACTTTTAAATACATCTTAATATACAATCATACAGTGGAACACTTGATTATTACAATCATACACTACAGAATCCTAAATTTAAATACAACCCGTCTGTTCAAAATAACAGAAGAGTTGCCCCTTATAGTCGCCTCTATACGGACAAGTAAGGGGGACATGTAAGATATGGTTATTTGAAGCATTGGTCTTATTTATCACTTTTGGTGGATAGGGAATGGGTCCATGGGACCCAGCTTTGTTTTTCTCGCGCTATGTTTCACGCTAAATATGGCCCAAAATTTTGTGTATTGCATAAATTTCAGCGTTGCGCATATTGGTGGAAAAACATTCGGATTGGTCATTGGCATTTTTATACTAATTATTCATGAACATTTTGTTGGCACTATTCAAAATTTGTTTTTCTACTTAAGACACTATCAGTGATGTGCCTCAATCAGTAATCGAAAAAAATCATCAAAAATCAAGATTTAGAATGTACGTAAACAAGTACAGTATCTAACATACCCTGCAAAATGATAAGACCAGAAGCAACCTAATAAGGACAGAATCGGAGATTTTAGTCATTATGGTCCGAACGCGACACTTACTACAAAACGTAAATGAATGGAGGGATCGTTATCTTGGAACACTTCCGTTTCTCCTTTTCTTTCAATTCAACAGCTGGAAAAGGTAAAACTTATGAGGAATTCTACAGACTTATCCTTCACTTTGAAGCTATTCCTGCACAAATTCAAATATTTTTCAATCACTGATAGTGTCTTTAAAGGTGCGTGTTCCGATCGTCTTTGGACCCCACTGATTTACCGGGAGTAGTATCGATGTTGATATCAGATGAAAGGCCGTATTTTTTCATTGTCAACCTGAAATTTGAGCCTCAAACCATTTTTCCCAAGATATCACAAAAAACCGCCCGTTTAGTGTAACCATCAATATTAGCCACAGTATTGAATGGGGCTTGGCAACACGCAGAATGGCGTCCTACCATCAAAACCACAAGATGTTTCCCACGACACTATCAGTGATTTGCGTAATTCAGCATCGAAAAAAATCCATCAAAAATCAGATTTACATGTATGTTAACAAGTACAGGTATTCCTAACATACCTGCCAAATGAGTAAGACAGAAGCAAACATCATAAGGACTAGAATCAGAGATTTAGTATTACTGTACGAACGGACACACTCACACGTAATTGAATGGAGAATCGTATCTTGGAAACAATGCTGTTTTCTTCCTTGTTCTGTTAATTTACAGCTGAAACAGGTAACTTATGTAATTTCACACACTTATCCTTCACTTTGAAGCTAGCTATTCCTGCAAAATTTCATATTTTCAATCACTTGATAAGTGTTTGTGCAAGTGCCAGGCTCTCTCATATCAAGTACAGAACACAATACACACAAATTGGAACAAGCACCTTTTTAAAATCGTACTAATATTATGATTTTTTGAAATTTTATTTCAGCATGGGTATCTATGTCCTACTATTTTAAGCCAGAATTATGAAAAAGTCCTTTAGGAAAGATATTTTCCTTTTGGGCTGGGAACAAATGTTCTACGCGTCATGAAAATGGGTGTTGGAACGCTATTTTGAATCTGTATACCGATTTTATTATTTTTTTCTGTTATGTGTCGTTCAATTTGATATAACACCATCATGGTCAAGGTTTTGTTAAAATCCAACTGCAATCTGTTTTTAGGGGGAGTTTGGGGAGGCAAGTGGACCCTTAAGCACCAACGGGAATACAGAATACCGATGTACTTAAGTGTTAATAATTCGTACATGATTCAATATTCTACACATATTTACACATTATTAACCTTATGGTGGTTGATTTTGCCACATCCTCGTGGAAATTAATTGTTCCTGCTGGTCTGGAGAGAAGCATGGCCTTCAAGACAATGAAGGCCATTTCTTGATGTGTATGGTGTGTATGTGTTTGTATGTATATACATGTATGTATGTATGGTTACAAACTGCAAAAGTATTCTAGTTTGGCTTGTTTTTGGGTGTTTTTTTTCGTTCTCTCATACGACACGGGGCGTACCCCGCCTAGCCTCAGGGGGGCAAGCTCCAAGAGGTTTTCCCGATTTTTCAATTCGCCAACTTCTCCGGCTCGCTACGCTCGCCGGGTAACCCTTTTTTTTTCCAGTTTGTTCAAAATTCGAAGGGGGGGGGCATGGGCAACCTCCTTCCCTTTCTTTTTCTCTTCTTCCCTCTTCTTTCCCCTTCTTCTCTTTCCCTCTTTTTTCTTTCTCTGTTTTTCTATTCCCTTTCTCTTCTCTTATCCCTCTTTTCTTTTTTCCTTTTTTTCCCTTCTCTCTTCTCTTTCCCTCGTTTTCCTTCCTTTTTCCCTTCTTCTTTTCTTCTTTCTTCTCTTTCCCTCTTTTTCTTTCTCTTTCCTTCTCTCCCTTTTTTCCTTCCATTTTTGGAACCCCCTTCCCGATTTTTGGTGTCGGGGGGGGGGGCAGCTTGCCCCCTGGCCCCCACTGGTTACGCCACGCAAAGCGATTCCTCCTTTTTTAATGTTTTTCCTTTCATTCAATTTCATTACAAAATTATGTAAAGATTGAAGACAGAGACGGTTTTAATGTATTTGGGTACACTTGTTATGGATCTGTAGTTTTCTTTCATTCTGTCTCACCACTTCGAAGCTCACGTTCTTCCTATTTAGAAAAGCCATTGAAACTGAAGGGGTTTTTGGAAAATTAACGTAAAGTAAGCAAAATGTACTTTAAGATTGCTAACATAACACATCTTACTGTATGTTATGGTTAAAATCATTTCGTGTATTATTTAGTAGCACCTTTATCCATACTAAAACACTTTGTTAACAACAACTTGTCCCTACATCTAACGGGGGTAAAAATTACCACAAAATGGACAGTTCACACTCTTTTGACAAACGTTATAGTCAAACCTTATAACCACCTAAAACGTGTCCAAAGATACCCTCTGTTTTAAATGTGCAAAAGGTTATACGAGTTACATGACGAGTCCTCATAATCGGATATGCAGATCATTTTGATACTAATATTGTTTAAAAATTGACAAATATCTTGATGGGCTCCCCCCCTGACATATATTCCATATGAAAAATGGCTAAATTGTTTTATTTCTCTATCTAAATAATTTCACATTATGTAGCGACACAGAGGAACATTTCCTCATCAGTGTCCCTAAAAAAAGGCCTGATTGAAGTTTCCACAATGGAAAGTTTCCATCAATATATCCCATCTTAACGGTATTAAGCTTTATTCCTATTACCAACAGTTTTGAATTTCGTATTGGGTAATACAAAATTCGACCTGATTTGATGTGCATTTTGTAAAACATAAGCTATCCAAAATTACATTTTTGTTTGCACTTATAAGACATTTCCATATGCTTTGACATCTCGCGTGCACCGTTCTACATATGTTATAGTGGTTTAATACCTAAATTACAACTTCCTTTTGAGGTGCCTTAGATCAAAGTCCCATAAGGGGCCACAAAGTATCTATGGTCCTTTAACACACCTAATCCATCTCCGTTACAAGGTCCGCCAGTTTCTTCCGAGGTGGGAAAACCCGTGTTTTTTCACGTTGGAAGAAACAGGTTTCGTTGTCATCTTCCTGTTTAATGCCAAATGGCTTACTTCTTGGTTGTATATTATATATGATTGAATATACTTAATTTTAAAATAGCCATTCTGGACCCCACCCACCCCTGCTATCGCATAATTAAACTCACACTTCGCAATGACCACGTCCCCCACTAATAACAAATACATAATACTTTGTATTATGAGGCTTTTTTTTAACACCAGAGCTATAAATATTCAGGATGTTGCAAGAAATGTTTTCTTTGTGAAGGCTTAAACGGCTTCATTTCTAAAAGTATTTTAAGTCCTCCCTGAATGAACCATGTTCTTTCTTCCATTAAGCATACTAAGTTAGACCTGTTTATACCACATGTAAAACAACATTTAATGGTCGCTATACTTTTATGATTGTATTTTAAAATTAACAATTTTTCTTTTTTTAACAATTTTTAAATTTGCATCTGCATTTTAATTGTGATATAAATCTAAATGTGCGCGTGCAATTTAAGAAAGCTTGGAAAACAGGTTACCATTATCAATCTATATAATTTTATGCAAGAACCAACAAAAATGTGAACAATACTATCATAACCCTGCAAGGGATACACTTCTAAATAATTTTAAAAAAAACAGATTTTGACAATCATGTTGTCTGTCAAGGCTGATGATGCGCAAAACCACGAATGTGGGCAATTTATTGTTCATAATAACATTTGCTTATTTTCCTTCTCCCAGTTTGTTTCTTGAAGAACTGAATACACCTTTTTTCAGTTTCTACATTCTTCCGGGAAGAAATAAGTTTCTCTCCGGAGTCATAACCTTTCCGTTTATGAGTGCCCTACACCTAAATCCTCATTTCATTTGTGAGGCCTGTTATTAACATATTACATGACTAGAAGATTGTCGTATACAGAACTGAATAATTACTAGTAATATTATAAATTAAAATCATTTATGTTGTATTTATGCTACTTATCGAGTACTAAAATTTTGCTATGTAATATATGTTTAAAAGGACCAAAACCCACAAAACAGATACTGCACGCCGCAGGTTTTCACAAAATTCCACTTTTTTTTTTTTTTTTTTAATTTTGTATTTTTGACGATTTTGAATTTCGAATTGACTTGTCGCATAGCAACATTTTTGTGTCCATTCTTTCTTCTGCTTTTTTTTAACAAACAAACGAATTCCTGTACCTGAATGAAAATTGAGGTACTAGGATAATCTGATAATTCTAAATGAACTCAAATCACAGGTGATATAGATATTTTCGTTGCTTTGCACCTGTTAAAATCTAAAACCTTACTAACCTAGTTGATTAATGTCTTATTTGACAATTATCTGTCAAACAGATAACACGCATATCTAGACTATTTTTAAGTTTAAACATGTTGAACTAAATGAGAGTAAAATGTGAAAAAAATTGTATTATTGCTAAACATGGTCTTACAATCCACGAATCAAGATGTTATAAATCTTTCCCTACATAAGTGAACACAACTTATATTCTTCATATTATGTTTGTTTATCACAAACAATACGGTATTTAGACAAATCGAATACTTGAATATGTTTCTTCAAATTTATCCCATAATAAAAGGCCCCGGCAAACCATTTCTTATAGGTTATATTTACCGGTATCATTGTAAAGGTTTATCCCAGTTAATTTCGCACTTGTAATTAGTTCAATACACACCAAATGGCATTCGTTCGGAAAATCTGAATCGCTGCAAGTGCAACCAATTTCATTATTCTGATATTCACATTTTGTGTCATCGTCTTTCACTTTGCTCATTACTTTCTGTTTCTTTCAATTGCTCGGCTAATCGCCGTCAATAATCATACTATACCGGCGTTATTAGAACGCATTCTTCGTTTTTCAATTGATATTCCTTATCTTTTCCTTCAATTTAAAGTTTCCGATAGGCCTATTTTACAACATAAATATGATTCGTAGGGGATGTTCTGAAATGGTGTTTTTTCTCCCAAGTATCTTCAAAACCTACACCATTTCTGCTCGTGTCTTTTGACCTCAATTACTAGTTTTGCCAATTTGTGTGTTACATAGACAAAAACATGTCAATCGTTATAAACATATGCATGTTTTTCTTTTGTTTGAACTTTATTTTTTCCGTTTCGTGACTATTTGGCTTTACAATTAAAGGCCCGACTATCAGGATTTCTTTAAAATGTAACAATCTCTGCCAGACCGGTTTGAATGTTTAGTGGTCGTTTTTTTTCCCAAAGAACAGTAATAAGTTGGTTATGACTTAACATTATAGCAATTTAGAAAGAAAAGAGTCAATTTTGGAATTTTAAAAAAAATGACTGATTGTGGTTTAAATCAGTGGTGGGCTTCACCATATAAATATACCCTATCCCTTATATCGACCCACTTTTATTTCAAAATATATCACATATTGCACGCACACTGCAAAAAAATGTATTTTTTCTGTCCCCGTTAATTTTTAATAACTCGTACTGCGAGAAAGACAATTACTGCAAAGTGACGGGCAAAAGCCTCAAGAATTCTTAACTGATGCCTAGAAGAGCAAATGCCTGTTTTTACGGTTTTGGCATAAAATCGCCAAAATAATTGTTTGTTAGAAAGTTTCGTTTTTTGTCAAATAACGGGTCATTTCCCGGGAGCAAATTTTCAGGTAAAATGCCGTGAAATCACCCATTGCCATACGTTCTGAGAATTCACGGGCTTTGCCATTAAAATCACGCAGTTTTACGTAGTTTCTCACAATTACGGGCTCCGTAAAATTCGGTTCTTTTTTACAGTACAAACCTCACACCTCCTTAACACGAGGTTAACTTTTTACAATATTTATTAAAGTGCTTTTCCGATCGCCTTTGGGTTACCCGAAAGTAGTCAAATTTTGATATCGGATGAAAGGCCGATTTTTCTCATTGCTTGTCCTGAAATTTCAGCTTTCAAATCCATTTCTTTCCTCATATAATAATAACAAACTACGTTTAGTGGTTTAACCATCAATCTTAGCACGTGGAGATAGGGCATTGCACTATGCAATTTCGCGTCTAGCATCAAACCGCAAGTCTGTTTCCCACGGTACTTAAGTATCAGTGTGGTACAAGTGGTCAGGCCGCAGTACTCAATGGAGGACACAATAGACAAAATCGGAACAAGCACCTTTAATTGGCATCATAAGTATGGCAGGACTAATCCATGAAATAAATACTTTAGTCCATTCATGAACCACCCGACGGGATCCCGATAATAATATATTCTTCAATACATTCTCAGTAGGTGATGAGGAAATAGTGCCACCTCACAGAAATGAGCTCTAATTTTGACTTGCCTCAACCAATAAAACAACTATAAATGAGCGTAATACGTACAGGCGCTATTCTCGACTATTCATATTGGGAAAACCGTTTCCACATCCATTGAATTATTATCGGGATCCAGATATTAATATTCTAGTAAAAAATCCTTCGTTTGCGACACATAACATTGTAGAGCTTCATTTACTATAATAGTTTACTATCCAGTTACCAAGACAACCGTGGTAAAAATTCTCAATTTTCTTTGAACATGGGGCGCTCTTAAAAAATTTTTGCTAAATTTCTTTAAGAGACAATGATATGAGTTCCAGGACGAAGCGCCCAATCTTTCCGAACTCCAATTTTTTTACAATATTTTTGAATGCATTTACCATGTTTAGGTCAACACCTGAGGTGCTAAGCTGATACACAGTCCTTTTTATATGTAATAGATGATATTTTAGTAGTTTCTTCTTCATGCAACGACCGAAAGTCAAAGCATGATTTTCTATGGGAACGATACCGACAGCAGGCAAGATCAAAACAAGATTGTAATTTCTTTGCAGCATGTTTGCCAATAAACTGTCTCAGTAGGTGGTCTACAACCGATCCAGTGAACTTTAAGAGAAATTTGTACCTAAAAAATCTCCTCCCTCCCGTCACTATTAAGAGGGCTTTCGTGATCCACAACCCGTTCCCCTGACTTACCTAAAACATTCATATTTTTTATATCATCTGAATGATTAACCTTAGTAATCCATTTATACCTAGCCGAACATTCAATTCCGTCGTATCTATAAGATATTCGCGATCTTATATTTTTCTTCCGGACACCGGACAAAAAACAACACGGGGCCTATTGGATCGTGGGACACAAAGCCATTGCTCATTACAACAACACCCGCAAAATCGAGATATCAAAATCCTCACCGAAATGATTGAGACCAATCAGCTTCCTTATGGTAAACGATCGATTTTATAATATCGTATAAGTTCACAGACGACGAACATGGCTTTTAAATTACAAAACCCAACGCACGCTTATGCCTGTCCTCCCATCGCTTTGGTGGTTTTATATCACTACTGTTTGAATCGGTCTATCACCTTTGTGGTTTTGCGCTCATTAAGTACAATGTCAAAATATTCCATGTAATTATCACCATTTGTGATTAAAGCTATGGAAAACTTCAAGTTGGCCTACATATTTACCGTAGTTATGTCTTTAATCCTCAATCATGTCCCTATCTATTTTTTGGTATGTGTTTTATGTGTAAAATATATTTCTTCCTAGGCAACTATCATTTGAGAGGCACTTGAAGAAATTTTCATTTTTTTGAAATGTGCCCAATGCCGCTTTAAAATTAATTTCTTTAACCTTTTTTTTGGAAATGAATGTTTTATGGACATAGTTTCGTCCGCCATCAGTGTAAAATCACACGAACCCTTTATTTTTCCGCAAATTGCGTACATTACCACGTTACTAATCTCACCCCCAATTTCCACCATGGACTATTCCGGGCGAGAAACAAAACACTTCTTCGCCATTTCTTGAAACAATTTGTGCCCAGGAGAAAGGCTCATCCGGGCTTCATTCCAGAAAAAACAACCACCACACAAAACAACCAGGGAAACTTACTACAGCATTTACAACATTAACAGTCGTTCCTACAAACCAACACAAAACGTACGTTAGACACTTTACAACATTAACAGTCATTCCTTAACAAAAAAAAAACCTGTTAATATCACCAACGATTCACATAGGCCCTATATTGCCTAAAAAAAACGCTGAAATATCACAAAACGATTACTATTCCTAACAAACACGTGACAGACGTCCTTTCAATAAAAACAACATAAACATTAAACATATTTGTCCCTTCAAACAATACAATTCCTCATATTCAATTCGTACGTACTTGTTAAAACGACGCACACACCCCCAGCTTATATCTATCTAACCAAACAGACGCGCACACCACATCACCAGTACCATAAACCAAACACAGACAATGCACGATAAAGGCTGTGGGCCGCACTTTTAATTGCGGGCGCTAAAGAAAGTTGTGAGGTAGTACGCGGGTGGGTACGGAAGGTGGAAACTGAGGGCGCTAAACAGCTTTTCATGCGAGTGGGGTAGAGAGAATATGCCCTACAAACATAAACCTTAACCATATTTGTCCCTTCAAACAATAACAATCCTTCATTTCAATTCGTCGTACTTGTTAAAACGACGCACACCCACCCAGCTTATATTCACCACATACGCGACACACATCACCAGTACCCCTATCCAAAAAGACATGCACAGATAAAGGCTGTTGGCCGCACTTTTAATTGAAGGCTCTAAAAAAGTTGTAGTAACGCGGGGTGGGTACGGAAGGAGAAAACTGAGGGCGCTAAACAACATTCAGATGCGAAGGGTAGAAGAGAATATGCCCTTGGTCTCAAATTGCTTGGTCAACCCAAGCGAAAATTGGGGAGCTGCTATGGATGTATGGTTTGATATTACAATCTAAGTGATGATTAGGGTTGTCTGCGAGGGTCATAAATGGACAATATTAATTATTATAAGTATATTGTTATTGTATAATGCGATGCTATTAGCAGAGATAGGCCGATTTAAAACAAGGGTTCTGGTGAAATAGGTTCAAACTGCCTTTGCATTATATCAGGTGTTGGACAAAGCAGGTGGTATGTATGGCTTTATCATCATCGGGGGGAAGCGATGTGCATTTTCTTTGGAGATTTAACTTCAGAGCTTGAGCCCAGCCTGAGCTTTTGGTGCCATAGATTATTGAACAGCAAGGCTTTCATGTTGAGAGGACATAAAGCTCCGAGTGAAAGGCTTTCTCTGCATTGGGAAGAGTGGGATGGATCTGGTCTGCTACCTTGTCGACAACGGAAGATGGATGTCGAATAAAGATGATTCATGATTGTATCGGCTTCTGAGTGTCTTAATTGGAATGCATTCAGGACCTCGCCTGACAGTAGATTGCTGCAACTTGTTTTAAAAGAGTATAATACCTTCTCTCTCACTGCCAGCACCAGCTTTGCCGCCTTTGCGAATGACATTTTCCATAAGTGTTAAAGTAGTTATTTTTCAGCTGAGCTGAGACTAAAAAAACAAATCCTGTGATGGAAATGGTTTATCCGTTTTCATTATTGGAAATAGCTGTGGTTGCGATTGAAACAGCAATTTACTGGCTGGTGGGGTCCGGCCTGGTGAGTCGGCCGGATGCATTCCAGTTCAGACATTCAGACACCCATACATTACTTGTTCAAATGATGCCACCTTTGGAAAAAGGTTAATGGAATCCCATGGTCATTGGACTGTCAGGAAACGATGTTTGTTCAAACAGCATATGTCTCCTATCAGTTCCAGGGTTATTGTGCATATGGATAAAGCAAAATAATATCTCTGCAAGGCCATTGTGATGAAAACGTTGCTATGCAAATGTGACATTAAACTGTCTTTTATGGAGATTGTAAGAAGTTGTACGCAAGGGTACACACGCAAAAACGAAATCAACTTCTTCAGCAATGCAGAAAAACGTTCCATCATCTTCTGCTGTCCTCTCGGAATGAAAGCCTTTGTTCGCAAGTATGTTATGGCAACAAAAAACAGGTAAGGCTCCCGTCTCTGCATAATTATGTCCATTTTGCGGGAATCACTCCTGCAAAACAGATAGTGACTCAGATACATGGTAGACTAATTTCAAAGGTAATGAAAAAACTTTTGTATGGTAACTGCTTTGGAAAAATGAAAATTCCATAAATTCAAATGTATAATGCGGCCACTTCAGTATTCACAATTGAAGATGATTGCCCGCAAACAAGGTGATAAAAAAAATGTTAAATGATTTATGATCATCAAATTAGGAAAAAAACCCACTTTTTAAATATTGAAGTTATTTTATTTTATAGATATATTCCAGATGGATGTTCCAGGACCATTGTGGATTTTTATTTTAGTTAAAAGGAACATTCAATCTAGCATATAATACTTGAAACTTCGAATCGATTTCTGTCACAAATTACTCAAAAACAATGCAATATTGATGATAACATATGACATATGAACTGGCTTGGAATTTGTTACATTTATTCAAATTAACTCCCTGGTATCACATAGTAAAAAAAAGACACTTATTCCATACACAATTTGGCAATTTAAGTATATGCATGTAGAGGTGACCTCACATTAAAAAAACTACTCGTGAAATAGTCTGGTCATGTAAACAGGGGAAACACAATACATTAAAAATCCAAAGTGACATGGCTGGGACCTATTGCCAAAACAGGTGCCTTATAACCGTGGGGTCATCTTGGATTAACAGTAATAGGACCTCTAAATGGAAAACTAACTCAAGATAAGAATCTGGTCTCAACTAGTCAAAGACATGTTTGTAGTTAATAACGTTTCAAGAAGATACACAATTGCGTAATTTCAATATGGCCACCGGCATGCAGCCATTTTGGGTTTTTACATAGAGATGTGGGGGGGGGGACCGCTAGGTTAACAAGCTACACCTGGAATGGACTTTCTGGTCATGTTTAACACTTAGACACAATAGCACTAATAACCGTTTAAAAGATGAAGTGGCTTGAACTATTTAAAAATTTGTATATATGCCTATTAACAAGCCAAGTGGGCATCTGGATTTCACAGTAAAGATTACTACTAAGGAAAAACTAACTTCATAAATTGACTTCTGATCATCAAATTAGTCATTAAAAAGACACTTATTCCATGTTGGTAAGTTACTTTGTCAGAGATACACATTGGTAAATTTCCAAGATGGCCGCTGGCAGACATTTTGGATTTCTCCATAGCGATGTGACATCAGGTTAACAAACTACATCTGGAATGGATTTTTGGTCACGTTAACACTTAGAAAAACAATACATTAACCATCTTCAAAGGTGAAATGGCTTGGACATGTAAAAATATGCATATATTAAACATGACAGTGGCGGCACATCTTGGATTTCACAGTTAGATGAACTCCAATGAGTAAACTAACTCAGGGAATGGACTTCTGATCATCAATTTAGTCATAAAAGACATTTATTCCATGTTGTAAGTTACTTGTTCAAGAGATCCACAATTTTATATTTCCAAGATGGCCACTGCAGCCATTTTGGATTTTCCACTCTAATGGAGTTTCCCCACACTTTTGGAAGGGGCATAGGAGCTCATTTGGTTTTAAAGCAAATATTGGCACATGTTTTGAAGAGCGCCCCCAATTTTCAAAAATGTGAGTATTTTTGCACATTCTGTTGGTAATTGTTAGGAAACTATACCTGCGAACGAGATGCTAAAAAATGCGTATTTATCACAAAATAAGCTATTGGTAATTAGAAGTGGGATCCCAGATTGGACTTAACGGCAGAGTGGAAAGCTAGGTTTATGTACGTCCACGATGAAATAGTGCCCCTCGAGAAAATAACCTCTAACTTGACTGCCCGAACGATTAAACAAACTAATGATGAGCGTAGACACGTACATGGCGCTAATTCCGGGCTATGTCCATTGGAAGGCCGTTTCAAGCAGCCGTTGAATTATATCGGGGATCCCCGATAATTAAGGAGTCTAGTACAAAATTCCTTCGTTTGGACAATAGACATTTCAGCTTAACATTCAAGGAAGTACTAGCCCGTTACCAAGCAAACCATGTAAAAATCTCCAAATTTGAAAAATTGGGGGCCGCCCTTCAAAAAAATGTGCTAATATGCTTTGAAATACCCCAAGTACCAAAACCATCTTCAACCGAACCTTTGCTCTCCATTGTCACGGGACCCCTGATTTTGACCCTAAGTTATGACATTGAATGTATTGAATAGGATTACTGCTGCTCGATCAGTCGAGGGAGTAATTGAATTAACATAAATGTCGCCACAGACACTGCACGGCTGCAAACAATCCATTGATTACTTGCTTCGAATCTCTTTTAGATATATTCGTCTCGTTGCTTAGAGTATCTTTGATAGAGATGTAGAGGTACACGCCGCTACACGGTGTGTCTGGAGGGCAGTTTGGGTTGGACGGTCCGCCACTCTTTGGTCTTGATTTGGTGATTGGATTTATCTCGATCAGAGATAGGCCGTATTTCTTTGACGAGGATTTTGATTGAAAGCAGGCTTTAGCAGCAATATGTAGAAAATCTCGATGATGGATTCGTAGATGATTGGTAATCGCCAATTTGTGGTGATAGTGGCAGTTTTAGGCGTTTTTTGGAGAGCGTGTTTAGAGCACGTCCTCACTCATGGGACAGTATTTATCAAATTCAGTAAGGTACAAGTCTAAAGTGTAGGTGAATCGCAACCATAAATATCAGTATTCACTTCACCAAATACGCAGCTTCTCAGATGAAATGCACACTATAAACAAAACAAATTTAAGTTTCTCAATTTTCCTTGCGGGAATCAAAAAACCAGTTTCTTTGGAGAATTCACCCCTGCGTAGCAGCGCCGTTCAAGTTAGATAGGAACATGCGTTAGATAGGGGCGAAAACATATATTGTGCCCCGTGCCCCGTGTTGCAACCGGCCCCGGTGCTGCGTCGAATGTTATATTCAATACTAGTAATTTTCGGATATCAAAAATAGT
>JAMKCH010039486.1:0-35625 GCA_023653785.1 Ophioderma brevispina | reverse complement strand
TTTCGTGACGTCATCAAATCTTTATTTTTTCCAAAAATTGGCTGTTATTCTCATAATAAAATTCCTTTTTAAGATTCAACATCTGTATATTGTTCTTTAATAATTAATATTCAATTGTCCCCGCATGAATGTGAAAAAGATGGGTCCATAAGTCTACAAACTGAAAACATAGTCAGCCGGCTAAATACCCTTACCGTGGACTGAATGAGCAGACGGATCCCCGTGTTAGTTCTAGCAGGCTTACAGCCACTTGCGCGCGGCTGCGGGGGTTATGCGTCAAGAAAATCAGTTACAAATCAGAGTCAATTTGGCAATGCTGAAGAGGGGAAAGTATTGTGAAAGAACTGGGCACACAATTCAAACTGTCTATAAGATGGACCTTCCATTATGGTTGATTAACTCTGCCATATTTGTACCAGGCGGTAGCGGACAAGCAGTGGCGGATTTAAGAAAAGGGGCCCTGTCAGCAGCTTAAGGTGGGGCCCCTATAGCATCAAGAACCAACGCAATATCACACTGACACTGCTGACTCTTAAATCCGCCACTGCGGCCAAACGTCATTCATTATAGCAACTCACCAAAAATGTCAAAAGAAATTACAGCAATATGGAGTGCAAACCACAAACCAATTTGGGTGCTTTGATGTGGGTCGGTCATGGGTGTTCCCATGACCCACATACGACCTCGTCCTCATTCGTTATTCATACAAAAAAATTCAGAAATAACCCTTCCAGTGGAGTTGATTCTTCAACTCCAACGGTTTTGGAATAAGAAAATATTCCTTGACAACTTATCAGAATTTTTCGTCAAGATTTCGCTTTTATGTGTTAAAGCAATGGCGACATCTGAAATTGGGATTCTTGGCCGCCCTCCCCTGATTTGTACTTACACACATAGATGGAGCCTCCATATATCCTGACAAATATAGGATGCTGGACATGGATTCCCGATACAAGCCATGGATGGGCACCCCTCAGAAATACTTCCTGACGGTGTTGCTATAGCGAAGTCATTCTCCCCATCAAAGCCGAGGTATTTGTTGTTGATGCGAGGGTCGTTCATACAACCTGTATGGTGGAGGATATAATTTTGGAATAAAAGGTAGGTGCTATACATTTTTGTGTCACCTGCCTTAAGCAGGAAGACACGTAGGGATCACTTTGTCCACTGTTGATGTCTGTTGTTTTTGTCTGTTGTTGTGAAAAAGGTTAACATTTGCCTGTAATATCTGCATACTTTGATGGATTTAAACCAAACTTGAGTCATAGATCCAACAGGGATCCCTCATCTGCTGATGAGGTCAAAGATCACATACCAAGGTCATGTTGTAAGATAGGCTGAAAATGCAAAAATCGACCTCAATTGAAAAGTTGAAGTTCAATTGGAACCAAACTTGAGTCATAGGTGCAACATTGGATCCCTTATTTGTTAATTAGTTCAAAAGTCACATGCTAAGGTAAAAGGTCATTATGAGGCCTATCATTACAAACGACAATGGCAGGCAACACTAAAAAAATACATCAATGTTGTTTATTATTGCATTTTTGGTCATTAAGAAGGTGCAGAATGAGCCAATCACAAAGAGCTACACTGTTTATCTGATTTCATGTAGCTATGTATGCATGTTTCTTGGTTATGGTTCACTAGATATCCTTGAGAAAGTTTATTCCCAAAATATCAGTTTATTTTGATATTGCATTTTAGTGTCATGAGCAAATCATGTATCACAATGTCTCTTTTGCTGTAATTTATCCATTTATAGGCAGAAATATAAAATTGAAAATATTGTGCAGAGAAATCAAATATGCATGTTATATTAGTCACACATACAATGCAAAGGGTAACAGTTCAGATGATACAAAAATCTCATCTTTTTTGAAGTAGGCGGGGGGCTATAGATCACAAAAGTATTTATATTCTACAAGAAACTTCTAATTCTGCATAGAAATGGTTTCAAAAGGTGTTTTAACAACTGTTTAGTTAAAGAAACATTTATCTCTGAAATAGTGAGGTAGATAAGGGGATAATTTTTGAACTACAGTAAAAGCATATCAAATTGTTCATATTAACAAACTAACATATCTATCTTACTTTGAAGAAAATCACCCTTTTTCATAATTTTAATGAATTCTTACTTATCCACATCACTACTTCAAAGATAAACAATTGTTTAGTTAAAGGCCGACTCAGAGATTTCCTGAGGAGGGCGCCCTCAATTTCCAAAAAAATCGTGTTTTTTGCATGTACATAATGCTTGTCCATATACTAATCACTGTGTGAAATTGCTAAGCTTAAATCAAATTCCTTCATAAAGAAAATCATAACTTTGTTATAAAATTCCGGATCCGGAATTTTTGTTATACACAGTATCCTATGGGACGTAATACTACACATAAATGTTTACTGCATCAAAACGAAAAATCCGATTCATCTCAAATTTCGGAATTGTGCATTTTAGGTTACTTGAGTTCTAGTTGACTTTTTTTCATTATTACACAAAAAAAATATTTCGAAATCTCTGAGTCAGACTTTAAACGATTGTGAAACATCTTTTTGGAATACGGGCCTCAGTATTTAAAATATCTATATGAAAATATCATGACAAACTGATCCTGAAAACAACTTTCTCTGCAAGACTAACACCACTTCCCTGAAAGCAAGGGAATATGAGAAGACGGGACATTACAGGTGGCCATTCTTACCTTGGAAATCCTGAGATATCTCCACAGCTCTGACTACAAAGGCACCAACCATGAGACTATTAGGATCCATGTCAAGTGTCAGGTACTTGCTCTCGCGACTCTCATACTGCTTCACGCCACCGCCACCGTCAACCTTGATTATGACGTAGTTGTCCTGCCTTTCAAACTGGACAACGTGCCATAGACCGTCGTCTAGTCTGGTTCCATTCAGGTGGGCGATCACTTCTCCATCACCAAGATTCCAGCGGCCCCTCAGTGTACCATCAATAAGCTTTTTTGAAGACATAAAAAAGTAGGAAAATAATTAAGCCATGTTGGAAGGTGAGCATATTTGCAATAATTACTTTTGCCATTATTGGAATTAATTAACCTGTTGTTATTATTAATGTGTTATGTTGGTTGATTAATATTCTAATGCCATTGATTATGGAAGGGCTTGAACATTTTTTTCTGTAATGATCACCCCCCCATGTGACATGGGTATTTTACAAATGAAATTGAAATACAGGAAATAAGTTGCACCAAATTGCTCCAACAACAAAAGTGTCTTACAGCTTACCATCCTCTCCTAAGGACTATGGCTGGTATTCTGAAAGGGAGACTAACTTTAGACCTGGGTTTAAACCAGGGTTAGTCCTACAAGAGGGGACCTTTTTCCTTTCAAAATACTGTGAAAATGTAACGGGTGAGAAAATTCCTCATGGATCCCAGGTCAAAATTCCAGTTGATCACAGTTGAAAGTTGTTCCATTTTCCATATTGGAACTAACTGGTTTCAACTGTTTTTAACTGGTCTTACTTAGTTTCACACTGGTCATAAAACCTAGTGTGAAAAATTGTTCCATTTTCCATATTGGAATCAACTGATTCAACTGGATTCAACTGGATATTCAACTGTGATCAACTGGATTTCAACTGGTTCCAGTTGTAACCAGTTCAACTGGGATCAACTGGAATTTTGACCTGGGATGGGCTGTTCCAGCCCATCCATGAGGAATTTTCTCACCCGTTACAGCACACTTTTAGAGTATGTTGTAAGACACAAAGGTCCCCTCTTGTAGGACTAACCCTGGTTTAAACACAGGTCTAAAGTTAGACTCCCTTTCAGAATACCAGCCTAGGTGTTTATATGATTCTTTTGCCCAAGTCCAAATGAACCGATGCCAGAAGAATAAAAATAAAAATATAATTTTAATCAATACCTCTTATAGAAATTATATCCAGAATTGAGTACTATACTTAAATAATTCGTAACAAGCAAGTAGCCCTACTGGAAATGGAACCAGGGACCTCTAGTACCTGGAAGTACCCAGTACAAAAGGGTAGGTTATATGTACTGTTGATATGGGTGAAATTTTCACCCTCTTACTCATGTGAAGATGGGTCATTTTTTACCATGCCACTAAAAGGGTCTGTCTTTCTCGCTAATTACACCATAGAAATGGGGTGAATTAGTTAACCTTTTTTTTTATTTGGTTCCCTCCCCCGGGGTCTGGAACCAAAGGCACACATATTAACCTGTGGGTCATTCTCTCTTAACACCTAGGAAATAGCTCTCCTAAAAATCCCTGTTTTTTTTAAGAGACACTTCTTTTTTTTTTTTTTTTTTTTCCCGGCAGAAGATCGAATTTGGCGCAATGCGTTTCATTGCATCTCGGCCGGTTTCCCGGCAGAAGATCGAATTTGGCGCGATGCGTTTCATTGCATCTCGGCCGTTTTCCCGGCAGAAGATTGAACTTGGTGCAATGCGTTTCATTGCATCTGGGACGTCTTTCCGTAAAATGATGCGATGTTTTTCGTTGCATCTGGGCCGTCTTCCGGGAAAATGACGCGATGCGTTTCATTGCATCTGGGCCGTCTTCCGGGAAAATGACGCGATGTGTTTCGTTGCATCTGGGCCGTTATTGACTTTACGCTACTAATTCCTGTGCCGGGAAAAACGGCCGAGATGCAATGAAACGCAAGCTTTGGCTCTCGTTGCATCTGGGCCGTTAAAAATAAAAATAGATTGCCTTTCGTTGCATTTGGGCCGTCGGCCGGCAAAACGACCCGGTCCGGGTTAGGGTTAATATTCTAATGCCATTGATTATGGAAGGGCTTGAACATTTTTTTCTGTAATGATCACCCCCCCATGTGACATGGGTATTTTACAAATGAAATTGAAATACAGGAAATAAGTTGCATGCACCAAATTGCTCCAACAACAAATGTGTCATACAGCTTACCATCCTCTCCTAAGGACTAGGTGTTTATATGATTCTTTTGCCCAAGTCCAAATGAACCGATGCCAGAAGAATAAAAATAAAAATATACCTCTTATAGAAATTATATCCAGAATTGAGTACTATACTTAAATAATTCGTAACAAGCAAGTAGCCCTACTGGAAATGGAACCAGGGACCTCTAGTACCTGGAAGTACCCAGTACAAAAGGGTAGGTTATATGTACTGTTGATATGGGTGAAATTTTCACCCTCTTACTCATGTGAAGATGGGTCATTTTTTACCATGCCACTAAAAGGGTCTGTCTTTCTCGCTAATTACACCATAGAAATGGGGTGAATTAGTTAACCATTTTTTTATTTGGTTCCCTCCCCCGGGGTCTGGAACCAAAGGCACACATATTAACCTGTGGGTCATTCTCTCTTAACACCTAGGAAATAGCTCTCCTAAAAATCCCTGTTTTTTTTAAGAGACACTTCAAATTATAGAATGTCAGTGATTGGTTCAATAAATGAGGTAACATTCATTTTAGCCAATCCGCAGGCAGTTTAATAATAGGAGCACATGTTATTCTCTTCATAAATCCTACCTCTAATGTGATAAACTCCAGTCCGTTGGCATTAGTGACAGTCCATAACAAACCATCTGGCTGTCTTGTCCTGAACATAATTTGATAATGTCCTTCTCTCTCGTCCAGTTGTCCAAGACCATTGCTGTCTTCTTTCAACTGATAGTTGACAAAGCTGTCTTCAGGGAAATCAAATGCTGGTGTTTCTGTTGTAGTGAGGTTGAAAGAGGTATATCAAATTAAGACAATCAATTGTATGTACAGCGGATACTTCATTCTCTTTAAAAACCTTTCATGTAGTATTCACATTGGTTCTTAAAAACCTCAGATTAATTCAGAACCCTCTAAAGGTTAATTTTGGAATCAAGAAGAGTTGCTTAACATGAAGGTTGTGTATAAATGGTTCATAAAAGAACAAAAAGGTCCTACAGAGCTTTCAAACCCCCTTTTTTGTCCTCTTTTGTACCATTTTGGGGAAGGGTTCTGATTAGAGGACAAGAAAGGTTCTAATTCAACAAAGCTGATAACATAGTCGCCAGGCTAGCGACGTAAATGTGGGAAAATGTGTGGTGCTTGTCAACATCCCATTTTCGGATTGTGTGTGTAAAAAACTACCGACAGAAATGTTAAATTTTCTTAATGGGTTCCATAGGTTTAGAAAACAACACTTCTGACCCTCTGATGCAAAGACATCCATAGAATCCCTTTGTTTTTCAGAGATATTTGAGATTAAGTTTCATTTACACACATTCTCTAAGGGGACTGATAATGTTAGTCTCCCAAAAAGTACCAATTTAGATAATATCTTATGGAGTCTGTGACACCGACTACACCATGGGAAAAAAATATCCGTACTGCCGTAAACGGACAGCAAGTAGTCAAAGTATTGTAAATCATTCACAGAAATCAACAATCATTTATTCAGCACATTTAAATATATTTATCATCTCTGATCTTTGCCATGGTCATAGAGTAAATATGATTTAATTATAATAAAGTTATCCATGCCAACACCACAGAATTCTTCAGTAAAATGCCCCTTACCCATGTCACAGAATTCCCCAGTAAATCCAGGATAACAGATACAGTATGCTTCCTGCAAGTTGGCAACACATGTTCCGTTCTTACAGATCGGCAACCCATCATCACCCATGCAGTTCCCATCAGTGCGTGGACAACCTGCCTCACTGTTCTTGGATCTTCCCGTCTTTGCCAAGTCGTAAATTTTGCCGTCTTGGTCCATGTTGCGAAGACAGCCATCGAAACCCCCAACAAATGTCAGCTCATCTGGGTACTTGAAGTCGGAAGAGAGATCCACACCACCAAGTTGGAGGGGTGTGTTTACGTTTAAGAATCTAGTGATAAAGAAAGTTGTAAACTTGAGGGTTAAAAGTTGTAGGATTGATGAAGATGATTTCTCTACTCTTCAGAACACAAGGATAATTTAAAGGGCCATATAGTCCGATCGCTAATAGCCTTGTCCCAGAACCCCAGGTTTTACTGAAGTGGTCAAAATGTTGGTACCTGAAGAAAGCTACGAGTACTATTTTTCTCATTTACGCTGTGAAGTCTTAGGGCTAAAGGATTTTTACAGATGGGGTTTGGGGTGAAGGCCATTCAATCAAGATGAAAGTTTATATACTTAATCGGGCCATCCCCCTTTAACTTTCATTGTGACCAATAACTGGGTTGTACTCATGGAGTAACAAATTATTCCGCAAAACATTGATAATTGAGGACTTATACACTTGCTATATCCAGTGGTTGCCAGTTCAAATCACATTTGAGCCACATTTCCTCAGCCATCTTATTCAAATTTAAATCCCATAAGAAATAAAGAATCTTTACAAACTGGAAGTCGAATTGGTAGATTTAGAAATAATCAACAAGTGTGTTGCTACTTAAAGCGGCACTGGCACATTTTCACAAAATATGAAATTTCTTCAATTTGCTCTCAAATGATAGTCTAGGCCATTGGAAGAACAGAGATATATTTTACACATAAAAATAACATACCCAAAAACAGATAGCGACATTGATATGATGATAAAGACAACCAGGTAATTTGTAGGCCAACTTTTAAGTTTTCCATAACTTTAATCAACAAATGTGTATATTACATGAATATTTTTGACTCGTACTCACTGATATTAAAACCACAAAGGTTATAGACCGATCAAACAGTGTGCATAGCGTGGGAAACATGCATACGGCGTGCGAGTTCTAGTGTTAAACGCCATTTTCGTCGTCTGCTGAATTTAACGTCGCCGGCGACGTTAAATTATAAAATCGTTCTGTTTACCCATAAGGAAGCTTATTTGGTCTTAATCATTTCGGATGAGGGCTTTTGTATATAAAAGCCTTACAACCATGCAAAAATATCGATTTTGAAAAATCTTGAGGGCGCTTTATTTTTCAAATGTGCCAGTGTCTCTATAATGAAAGCTATCAAAATATGAATTGCATATCATCACTTAGGATATTATATTTTAAAATAATTTTAGCTGTATAACTTATAAGACAAATAATGAAATAAATAATATTGAATAGATATTGAGGTTAAAAGTTAATTGTGCTTTACATATGCATACATGACTGTGAACATTACACTATTCTAGTTCAATTTGAGTTTTACATGATTATGTATATGTGTATACATGTTAGCATAGACGTTCTTTATCTATGGTGTTAATATCAGGGAATAAACAATCAAGGAAAGGGGACTGATTTATTGAAATGCGTTCCAGCATGTTTCATCCATTTTAGCCCAGGAGCTTTTCCACAAAGTTACTCAGGTACCAGCAAAAGAAGAATGAACTGGCAATTTTCAGTAACCACATTGTCAATTGATGCAATGTGACATGCATGGCTCCGATAGCCAATGTCAAGTGAATTGAGAAAAACAGAAAATTGGAACCAGCAAAACAGCACTGTCAGAGCCCGTTAGTATCAGCAATATATTTGTACAGCCCAAGAGTGGGAAAAGCCATAACCATAATTACTGCAAGAAAGGGAAAGGTAATAGGCTAGATAATCCCAACTTTATAGTCCAGACTTATTCTGCATTCTATATCCCAGCTATCACACATCACCTTGGTGTCCCAATGGGCTATTCTAGATAAATTACATACCCCCTGATGGAATTAAGGTGCTGCTAGAATTAAGTATACAACTCATAGGGGGATTGAATTAATTTGGAATGGCCATAGTCAGGTCATGATTGATGCATGGGTGTCACATGCACTGCACATGACCACCATGCATTGGTCATGACCTGACCATGGTTATTCCACATGTATTCAAGAGTCCCATATGGGAAGCGTATACTTAATTCTAGTTGTACCTTCCATAGGGGCTGTATGGAATTCATCTGGAATACAGGCATTATTTCCTGCATGTTGACCCCTGCTACTTTTGGATGATCAAGTCACAAAATATTTAAGGGTACATATTAATGGTGCGAGTCCAAAGAGGTAAATGAGAGACAATTTCATCGCTATAACTATGTTCTGCGTTTTGGTTAGTTTTGCAACATTTGTGATATAACAAGCATATCTCTTTGGTGGTTGGTGTTCATATTATCATTGTATTTGACATATCACTTAGCTTGTTGCATTATATATCATCTATTTATTGGTAAGTATCTTTGCCTAGCCAATCAGCAAGCTACATTCCATCATAAATATTTATTAGATATATATTTGCCAACTAATCAGCAAGCAACATTTAATCATAAATATTCATTAGCAAGCCACATTTAATCATAAATATTCATTAGCAATAATATTTGACAGCCCATCAGCAAGGAACATTCCATCATAAATATTCAATATGTTTGCCAATCAACCAGCAACTTTAAGTTACATTTCTTTAGAATAACAGTTTGCAGTTTACAGCAATATTAAGCTTTATTTCTTCTAAATAATATATTTTGCAGTTTACAGCAATTTTAAGCTTCTTTTTTAATTACATATTTTGCAGTTTAGCAGCTAGCATATTTGTTTTTCTTTGCAATGCCTGGTGTGTGGTGCATCACACCAAAGGTCACTTTATATATGACCTATGACCTATGACCTACCTGTGATTATTTGGATCGCTGATGATACAAACACAGCAAATAAGCAGAACAAAACTTAGAACAGTGTAGAACAAAAAAATGCAAAAGAGCAAAAGACCTCTAATACTCATTAAACTATATGTAAGCAGCAACAAAAATTAACTTAGAAATTGGCTGCTTTAAATAGAGCTTGCAAATATTTTAAAAAATCTATTTCAGAATGATTGCTGAGTAAGCATATTCATATTCTTATTAGCATTTATGCTAATTTCAGTAGTGATATTATACTAGTAAATTTTCTTGAGCATTTTTGCAACAAAAATACGACTTCACTCTTTAGCACATTATAGTGTTAAAGTCAAAAGGCTGCAACAAACATTGCTTTGAATCAAACAGAATTCTTTAAAAAATTGACAAGATAAGAAATTTGACAGATATAACAGCACAGTTTAGGTTGTTTGAAAAGAAAATGGGCAAAGTGTTTGATGATTTTCTAGTAGCAAAACAGCAAGAAACTTTAAAACAAGACATTAAACACACATAAGAGGAGCAGAAATTGAAACTGAGAAGAATTATATTTGAAAATGCAAGATATTTCACATATCAACACTATAGACTTTAAATTTCTGTACAACAAAATGCACAATTCAGCAAATAAACAGAGAAAATAAAATGCATAGAAATCTAATACTTGTTCTAAACAGTAATCACAAAATGCAGAAATCAGTAAATAAACAGAAAGCAAAATGCAAAGATTCTATTCTGTATAGTTATCGTGCACAATTGAGAAACAAAAGCCACTCATTCATATCCAGAATGTCGCAAATAGGGCAGTAAACCAAATTGACTTTGCAGTAGATTTTAGAGTCTACTTTTGCTTTGACTGAAGTAAATATGTTTATATGACCTGGACCTACCGAGGTAAACAATGGTCTACCTGTTCTGGCCACACCTGTGGTAGTGGTGTATAGGTCTGGCCCACCTTCAGTAAAATGGTGCACCTGCAGGCAAAGTGCCCATCTCTCTGTCTCTTGCATTTGGGCCAGACTCCCTCATATAATGTTGTTTTTTTTTTTTTTTTTTTTGGGGGGGGGGGGGGGGGGGGGGGGGTCGCCACTCCTCCCGCACAGCGAGTCTGTTTTGCATTCCCAGCATATGCCAGTACTCATTTATACTCCTGGGTGGAGAGAGGCAAGTGAGGTAAAGTGCCTTGCCTGAATGCACAACACATTGGCGACAGCGGGGCTCGAACCCACAACCTTAAGCTTATGAGGCGAACTCTGATCCAACTGTACCACATGTGCCCCTTACCATAAACTAGGTTTACCTTCAGTAAACCTAGATCTATCTGTTGTCCCTTTGGAAGACATAGCCAAAATGGTTGAGAAACAGAACATGATTTGGAAGCCTACTATAATTTTGAAAACCTAATATTGCTGCACTCATCTAAGGGTACCAAACTTTTGGTAGTGCCAAAATTGTATGAATGAGGTCCCAAAAAGACCACAAGTAACTTGTGTGTACTTTTCAGAATGTACCAAAATGGTGACTAAAAGGTACTGGCCAAGAGTTGCACTGCAGCCAAGACAGGAATAGATTTTTACTCTCTGATTGAAAGTATTTTTGAGATAATATAAAACAACCAATATGCAAGACACAATTTGAGCACTAAACAGAATGCGCAAGAGCAGAATAGTAGCAACTTACCTGTTAGCATTAGGGGTTTGTCCCGTCGCTTTACATGACGATGTGTCGGCTGCGCTGCTACTATGGTCTTCACTTACAGTCGCTGTCTTGCAGAGGTCTATCATAAATTCAATATCCTAATGAAGAAATCGGAGAAAAAGCATGACTTAAACTTGTTCAGTTTGCGGATCTCATGAAAAGATCAAGTATGATATCTTGCAAGTTGTGTTCCACATGGGCTATTCAAATTGATATTTGCACCAACCTTGTGGAAGATTCAAGCAATGGGTTTTAAATGGAATGGGCAACATGGACAATGGGGGTCTAGACCATTTCCCCTTCTTGCCATCATACACTAATCTAGGGGGACTTCTGGGATTTTGTGGATACTCTCAATCATCCCCATAGGCTGAATGTATCTTTTCTTCAGCATTTTGTAACTCAGGCATAACAAAGAAAATTATGTGCCTGCGCCTGGAAGTAACCTCCCTGGAATAGTGATGCATGATCGGAAAGGTGTCTGTCTATAGTCCACATTATGCTTCCCATAGGAGAGTATAGATGTCAAATGGAATATCTAACTGGATTACTTCAATCAAAATACACACCTCCCTCTGTGGAAGACTTAGATAAGTGTTCCACAGGGGCGTATGGACTTCAAATGGAAAAGCCTGAAGATAAACATTCTGATAAGTCCCATTTTTGTTTTCAAAACAGCCCAGCCAGAAAATGCAATTACAATTGACCAGCCAGCCCCTGTTCACTGAATCACGGCATTTTAAATGGGATGAAGCTAATCTAATAATCAACAGTTACAAAATTAAAAAGATTTGCTTATATCTGTTTATCTACCAAAAAAATGTTGGCAACGTAAAAAAACACCAAGTTTTAAAAAGAGTACGAGCCATATAAAGTTAATAAATCTAAAGATAGCACCAAGTATACTCAATTGCGTCTGCCCCATTGGCAAACTTGGTCCCATTTCTTCTTTTCCGAATTCCTTCGTTGAGAACGTCCATATTTCATTAAAGGAACCATCAATTAGACCCAATTGTTGATTTAAATAATTCCAAATGCACTTGTTCTTGTTAAGGTTATATTGGCAGTTGAGTTTGGAATTAGTACTCCTTATTTCTTGTGTAAAGGCCGTCTTGTTCTGACTTGAATATGTTTCAAGTTGATATTGCTTAGTTGCGTTTGTTTTCTTGCTTGATTTCTTATTGTTGGAAAGGAAGGTTCCCGCTGCTCTGGTTGCTTCACAATAAGAGGAACTGTTTTGAAATCGGTATTACCTCGGCACTCTAGCATGATATCTATTTAATTTATTATTCAGGCGGTATGGAGGTTGATGGGAAAGGGCATTTTTCTTTTGCCATTGTAGGAAAGAAATGCGACCAAGTTTGCCAATGGGACAGACCGCAAATTGAGTATAATTGGTGCTATTTTGATTATTAACTTTGAGGCTCGTACCTGTAAAACTTGTGTTTTTACGTTGCCAACGTTTTTTTGTTAGATTTCTTTAGTTTGTAACAATAAAAGCTGTGCAAGTAGAGTTGGTCAATTTGCAAGAAAAGAAACCTGTTTCTGCGAACAGGTTATACACTTTAGTTGAGGGTGTGTGATTATTACATAAGTTGTATGTTGTATCCCTGTCGTCCTAGAACGTGATTGTATTTAATATTAAAGTAAAGCAAAGTGTTTAGGAAAGTATGGAAAACAGTGAATATATTTATTAATCACAATGGGAATATATTTATTTAAATCTATAAGTAGTTAAAAATCAGTATCGGTTATTTGAGGTAATTGTTTGGTTGTCTATGTGTTTTTAACATATAAATATGAAGAGCTTGGAGTCCAGGGCTATCAAAATTGATATTATATATAACTTATATACTTGAAAGTTTAATATCCTTTGGTTAGTGAGATATTCAGATGTAAGGTTCTGCCATTTTAGGCCTTTTTCACCAAAAAACGATGAATTAAAAAGGGCATAAATGTGAAATTGTATTTTAGTTCCTTTTGTTGATAATATACATGTTATTTTACGTTTAAAAGAAAAGAATGAGTTACGATGCATTCAGTAAGCCGTATTGTACACAGAGGACACGTATCAATTCTATTGCCATTACAATAAAGGAAACCACCTGTTAATTTCTAAGCTTATAATTTTATAAAAATGCCATTCAGCATCACTCAGAAACCTTTAAACTGGTAAAAACTCCTGGAAATCGCGTAAAAGAACCCAGAGAAGCATCCTTGTACAGCCTACATAACCAAAATTAAAGAGAATGACCACCAGAATTGAATACTAGCATAATGCCGAAAGTGGTGGGCCACCACCGGACTCGAACTGACAACAACAGACTATCCAAAAGTAAAATCAATAATGTCTATCGCTCTCGACGTCTTTTCGACGTTCCAGCGTCGATTGCCTTCTGGGATGCTAGTACGTGATGGATCAGTAATGTTGAACAAAAGAATCCGTTAAGCATAATTTTCTTTGCATGAAGTCAATTATTTTCAATGTTAGCAGTAAAAGGCACATCATGATGATAAATATAAATAATGTACTAAATTTCACCAATATTCATTTCGTAATAAAGGCTGTAGGTCTGTGAGACCGTTTTTTTAAGTTTCCTATTTGCCACTAATTATCGTTTCAAATAACTGTTTTGAAAACATTTCTGACTCATCGTTTCCGTTTTCTTAATTCATATCTTGCTCATGAAATATGTCACATAATCACATGTAGATTTGTTTGCTTGAATGACTGCTCGCATACTTTTTCTCGAATTATTTGTAATGCTCGTTTTCTTGATAAAGTTTCACTGGTTTGTCTTATGATTTTCGATTCTAAATATTTTAAAATCAACTTGACTATTTTATAAATTGTGGTCTCATTTCTGTCCTAACTAACAGTTTTTGATATATATTTTTTAAAAATCCCAGTTGTTTTTTTTTTATGAAGATGCATTTAATGTAAAATCAAACTGCCCCAAAACTCTTGATGTTGTCCGATCTTGACAATAACTGAATACTGCGAAATACATATATAAGAAAGATTTGGAAATGTTTGAACTATAGATGAACTATACTTCACTTCCATAAACTTCAATGGCCAAGGTGACCGTAAGTAAAGACAATGATCTTACTCTTGTGTAATTTTAATGTGCTGTAAGTCGTGGGCTAGCGCCGAACTCGACCTACAACAAGAGACTATCCAAAAGTAAAATCATACGTCCAACGCTTAAGACCCCGCGGCATGAAGGAAGCTTATAGAATGCTGCGCAAATTGTTGGATATGAGAGTAAGTGATGGTTCAGGATTGATGTTTTAAAGCAAAGAATCCCGTTACACAATCATGTTCTCTCTTTGCATAGAGGGAACTTATCTCCAATATTATCACTAACAGGCACATCATGATGATCACTATAAATTAGTATTAAGTTTGGCTACTATCCATTTTCGTAATAAAGGCTGTAGGTCTGGGAGACCACTTGTAAGAATTTCGCACTTTCCACTAAAAGCCTTATAAGTTGACCGCTGGAAAGTACTTTCTAATGTCCTCGTGTTCCGTTTTCTTATTTTCATATGTTGTTGTACATTAAATTTGTCCAGAATATACTTTTTGTAGGTTTAAATACCATGGCTCTGGTTGTTGTATGCGAGTGGTTAGCGTGATTTATTATGATATTGGACCACCTAGTGTATTTCTCGTCAAACCGCGTCAACAAAGGGAGTTTTTGTTTCCTGTGAATATACTCCAACTCACGGTGTGTGTCTTTGATCATGGCTGTTTTAAAATGCTTTTTTTGCTGTTTTTAGTTGTTATTTTAAAACTTTGTGGACACACTACTGTGTATCTTAATAATGTTGTCATGAACGAAATGCCTCCTTTTTGTTTTGACATTGATTCTTACCTTTCCAATTCTGAACACATCCATCATATGCACTCCCCCATCCATTTAAAGGATTCGAACCCGCGATCTCAAATGTTGCAATTCCAGAACCAAGCTCCCAAGTCACACCGGCTTTCCTCAATCAACTCTATCAAGATAAAATCTGTCGGGTCATCCTCCTTGAGGGGTCTGCTTGCCATTGGTCCTTGTACGGCAGAGTGCCATCTGGTTTTGTGGTGAGAATTCCAAGGAGGTGTGGGGTTTCCAGACCTTGTTGTAAGGTGTCAAAGAAGGCAAAGCCATCGGTGAAGCTTCTCTTGGTCTGCTGGCAGTCTGGTGGCCATCAAAACTACTTGACATTCACCTCTGTGAGTTGATATATTTATTTGGTTAACCATAATTCCTGGACCTGTGGTAGATATTTCCAGGGCCTTTCACACTGAGGATTTTAGCGGGAAAATTGGCCTTTGGTGACATGCAGCCAGCACATTTGGTGAGCGCCCAGATGATATTGGTGTTTCAGGTTCATTGAAAAATCGTAATAGAGGGGAGAATCATTATGTCTAGAAATCAAAGGACATTTCTAGCCAAATTGCTATTGTCTCCCAACTGTTAGCTGGTTCGGCTTTACTGCACTAAACAATAAAACCACTGAAGCAAATCTGGTCTACTTCTAGCCCAGATTCCCAGGAGTGTTAGTTAAACAAAACATGTATCAGGCAAGATTTGTGAGTGTTGGTTTGAGATGCTGACCGATAGCTTAAAATGGCCAAAAGAAATATTCAATCATAATAAACCTCATCAGTTGGGAAACAGGGGGTCAAGAGGGTCATTGCAACTCTCCCACTTTTGGAAGTGAGGGCCTGGCCCCTCCATTTTGGAACAACATCTGCATATTTTTGGTCCCATTTTTTAAAAAATAATCCTACCGAGTACCAGAAGCAATATGGCCCCTTTGTTTAAAAAAATGTTTGTGCTGCGCTGAATTAATTGTAGTAAAAGTAAGGTGTAACGAGAGATTCACATATCCAGGGTGGTCCCCTAAAAACCATTGAAAGTTCTGATTTTTGCTCAATGTAAAGATTTCCTCATAAAAATACCACCCCCATCTGAACGGATATTTTCTTTGGTACAAAAATTGCGCATTTCTAATTTCGTATAGGAGCAAATACGAATTCAGCCTATGTTTTACATTGAAATATAGGCAAACAAGCATCCACCTTTTTTGCTCTTTAAGACATTCTTTAGCATAAACCAGGTAGCAATCTATTGAGTGTCTAATCTATTTGAAATTACTATTATGACACAATTATTTGGGTGCCTCAAAATACTCTGCGTTGGCACCTTTAATTTGAATGTGTTTGTAATATTTTTTGCTTTGCCATACTGTCCCTTTAAAACCGCGGGCACTACCCCCTATGATAAGTCTGACAGCTCATTAACAAGGCACAACAAATAGCCCTCGGGTAACCACTACCAATCAAAATAATGCTTCTATCTCATGTTTGAACATATCACTCATTCTAGAGTATCTCGATTTGCTCATTCATGCTATACCTCCAATAGACCAATCAAAACAGTGCTAATATGCCAATCTGCAGGTATAAACCCAGGGGGGTTTAATTGGAAATTGTATTAAGGAATGGTCTCCGCAAGGTCTTCCTGCGCCAATTCCTGCAATACATACCTGGTGAATTAATGTCTTACTGGGTGGACCACAATGGTTCGCGATCGCCTGGATTTCTCGATCACCTGGCTTGAATTACCCATCCTCAACAATCCACCCCAACCACCAAGTTTCCTGTACATAGACCACAACATTTGACCTCTTTGACCTGAATGACCCCTGATGACCTTAATCCACAACCATACAAACTGTTTCGGTCAAGGGGCGCCCACCCACCAATTTTCAACGTGCGAAACCCTCGGTCCTCCGAGAAAATCGACCGTGGTCAAACAGACACACTGACAGCCCACCGTATTATTAATCACAACCAATACAGACTCAGTCTTCGTCCGGTCAAGGGGGCACTACCCACCAAGTTTGCCGAACGTGCGACCCTCGGTCTTCAAGAAAATAGACATGGTCAGACCAGACACCCTAAAGACCACACATTAATTATAACGTGACTCTTGGAACATTCCACATCCACACTGCATACATATGCTTGACTGATTTGCTCAAATTTTAGAAATAGTTTTTCTACCTATTAAATTTTCAGCTCTTACACTTCTATCAGAGAGTGCAGACCGTCTAGGCGATTTCATTCCTCTGAAGGACTTAACAAAAATATGAACTTTAACTCTGGTGTGAAATGTCGGCAATTTGACCACTTTGTGTAACAATCTCAATTTTGTAGTGGCATGTACATACACCCTTTTGACACCATAACCTTCAATCAATATGACATACTAGTATTATGTGAACAGTAATTTTATCTTGTCATGTTTGATGAAATAATCAGGTTTATACTGGTTTGTATCATTTTGGTGGGGTGTGGCCATTTTTTGTGACTCACTTACACACATTACCCGATGAATCTAAAAAATTAGTGCACTTTTATCTGTAGCAGTCTCCTGAATCAACATGGGTCATTGGTGTCATGGTCACAAAATGGCCACACCGCCATTTTGAGGTTTTCATACTTTAAAAAGTGTAAATGCTTCCATGCATGAAAATGAAAAACATGTACAAACATGGAAATTTACTGCACATTAACATACTGATAGCAAAAATATATATTGGGAAACCCAAAACACCCAAATATGTACAATATTGTTATTATTCAAACAGCAATCAACACTTGAAATTTATTTTTGAATATCTTTTAATTATTAACAATGCAGTAATGTTCTTTTCAATAGAAATAATGAACACCATAACAAAATGTTTTATAATTTGAAAGCAGATATCCAACTTTTTTGCCTGAAACCTTCAACTTACGTATGTCCCAGCCTTCAATAGTTTCGGTACCGGGCCCGCCATTGATACCTGTAATACCACCACGCAGGCCCTGGTCTGCCCCTTTAGCACACAGCACACTGTGGCACCACACTAGATAAGATGCAGCCAATGACTGCTCTGGGGTGTTGATGACTGTCGGCGTTGGATCCACCCGTGATCACAGTGGTGCAAGATGACTCGCAGACAATATTCATGACTTCACTCGTCCACTGGAATTTGCCAACTGTGACACCCTAGTTTCTGCTGCAATCTGGGGAAACAAACAATAGTAAATAATTAATTCAAAAACAATTATTTTTTATAACATCCTAACTGAAGCCTGATTTCCTTTCCAATGTTTAACTGAAACAATATGCATTTCCCTTCTGAGAATTGGAATGCCCAATATTAATAATAACAACCTAAAAGAGCAATGGTCTCGACCAGTGATCCCAGGTCATGCCCTGTCGACCTTAGCTCTTTCTTAATTCCGTTTTGGCTCAAGCTCACACGGACGCGCGTACATCATGCCTGTGGGGCGGGCCGGGAGTGGGAAGGTCAACATTGGAAAGGAATCAGGCTTAAGTTAGATGATGTTATAAAACATAATTGTTTTTGAATAAATCATTACCTGACTGATTTCCTTACACCAATGTTGACTGAAACATATGCATTAACGCCCCGTTGAATGAATATTTTCCATCACCACCATAACTAGCCCTCTCAGGCCGGAGGTGAGCATGATATCAGAGCATCAACAGAATGCAGCCAAGGCAAGACCAGCACTAAAACATGAAGTAACATATGTTAAATACCTAAAGGCATTAACATAAAATATCGGGACATAAGCTTCCCCTTAACAACGGACTACTCCGGGGCGATCGTCACAGTCGGCACCGGATGGGAGACTTTATTTATGTATAGTGAAGTTGAATTATTGTTGTTTCTGCAGGAGTGCCCTCGCAACGTTTCTTGGGGAGTTTGTACGTTTCTCTGTAGTAACACCTACGAAAACGTTGTGGGAGCCCTCCACAGACATAGCCTCGCAGATTCCAGCAATGCTGATTCCGCGGTGTTAGGCCCCATGAGGAATTGATAATTACGAACATAATGGGTCTCGCCTTGGGAAGCTCCGTATCACCAGCGTTGGAATATTAATTACACGTAATCCATCCTAGCATTGTCGCTTTTGACGCGGACCCGTGGGGGGAAGCTGTGTGGGTAAGCAACAACGAGTCGTTCGAGCCCCTGAACAGGACACCCCCCCCCTATTTTAACGTTTATAGTCCTCACGGGCCCGCCCGGGACACCACAGGCTATCTTCCCGCACCGAAGAGGGACATGCAATTCGGGGTAAGATAATTGTTTGAGTGTCGAATGCGGATGACTCGTGCTTTGCCAGAAAATCCCGCCTGAAGAACAATTTGACCCTGTCCCGATAGAATTCTACGCTGACAGAGAGATATTCTTGATCTCCGATCCGTCCCCAGAGGCTAGAGCGACCAGAAGACTGTTCATTGAAGGTGCATGTTTTAAGTTGGATTGCTTACCCCCATTGGTTCGAATGGGGCTTCACGTAAAAAGTCTAAGACAGTAATTAAGGTCCCAGGGAGGGACCGTCCTCCTGGCCGGAGGTCTTGTATTAAACATCCCCCTAGACGGAGCCGGATCGAACCATCTGCATTGATGTGTAGATCCTTCATCGAAACCTCTATGATCGCTAAGAAGCTGCCTTGTAGTTTCTAACAGTCTAAGTTTCAAGTCAGCTATCAAAGCGATCGTGAGAAAGTCAGCGACCTCTGCTACAGATGCCCGAGTCGAGACAACCTCTCGTCGCTCAAACCAGCGGAAGTAGGGTCCAAGACCCTTAGAGTAAGCGTCCCTGGTGGACTATTTTCCTTCTTCCAGCCGATATGAGCGAGGCAGCCCTCTCGAAAAGCCCGAATCTCGGCACGCTGCCGGATAATGCCACGCAGTCAACGCTAGATGCTCCAGAGACAGACTGGCGCTCCCCTCCTCCAGAAGGGATACTAAGGTCGGGACGGATCGGTAGACGCACCGGCGGAGCCTCCAAGCGATCCACCTTGGCCGAAACCACAGGTGTTTCGGCCAGAAGGGAACGATGAAGGATGACACGGCACGCCTCCCGCCCGATTTTCGAAAACTACAATGAGCAGAATCGGAATCGCGGGAAGGCGTAGCCGTGACCCCGTCCATCTACGCAGAGCGTCGACTGCATACCACCCGGTTCGTGGAGTCCGGGTGCCAGTACAGAGGGGAGCTGGTGCTTCAGGCTCGATGCGAACAGGTCGATCTGAGGAACATACAATCTCTCGAAGATCTCCCTCACGACATCTCGGTTCAGTATCCACTCCGGCCGTCATTCTGCCACGGGACAGATCGTCGGCAAGAAAGTTGACGCCCCCGGAATGTGTACTGCGGACCTCGTTGATGCCCGGTCCCGACAACCACGCTATTATTTCGCATGGCGTCGCAGGCCAGGGGCCGGGAAACCGAGTCCCGCCCTTCTTGTTGCATGTAGGGGCCACAACGGTTAGTTGTCCGACTGTACAGACACTGGAGTTGGTTCACCCGCTATCGAAGTGAGCTTAGTGGTTCTTTCCACTCCCCACAGCTTCGCGGCATTGACATGGGCCTGGGCCTTGGCGTTCTGGGACCCTTCCCCGAGGCCGCAAAGGATTATGGGTGAAACCCCCCCAACCCGCACTTCGCCGCGTCCGTCGTGATGACAACATGACGGGAGGCGCATGGAACGAGATCCCCTGATTCAGTTGGGGGGGCGGTGAGAACCACCATGCCAGGTGTTCCCGAATCCCCGAGTTGATGGGGAACAGACGGGAATCTGGGTGCTTTGATCGGCGGCCTGTAGTGCCGTCCTAGGTGCATTTGAAGAGCAGCCTCATGTGTAACGACAATACGGGACCAGGTCGACGATACTGGCCATCAGCCTAGAAGCGAACCAGTCTCGAGCGGAGGGCTTGTTAAGCAGCGCCAGGACGTCTCAGCCTGAACACGACATCCATCCCCCGCTCGTCCTTCGGCTTCTTCAATGCCTTCGGAAGCAGTTGCAGGGCCGAGCACGCCCAGATACCTCCGGTCCTGAGAGGGGGTAAGGCCCGATTTTCGAAGTTGACAATGAAGCCCACCCTCTGCACCACCTGAAACGGTACGGCTGGACCATACGGCCCGTCGCCTGGGGCGCTGACCGTATCAACCAGTCGTCCAGATACAGGCAGAGGTTTGACCCCCTGACGCCTGAGGAGGGCGCCCACCTCCTCCCGTCAACCATCGTGAAGAGCCCTGGGAGAGGTGGGAAGTCCGAAGGGGAGGCACGTCCCCTCGTACGACTGGCCCTTATTTGAAATCTGAGTCCCCCCGCGATGTCCGGATTTTGCGACTGGAACGTGACGGTAGGCGTCTTTCAGATCCAAAGAGACTCCCAGCTCCCCTTCAAAGGAACCAGCGCAGATCGACGCGAGGGTTGCCATCCTGAACTTTCTTCGGCTTGATGTACTGATTGAGAGGCTTTAGGTTCAGGATTGGACGCCAATCCCCGGTCTTTTCTTGGGGGCCAAGAAGAACGTCGACCAAAACCCTTCGGTGAAGGGAGGGTCGAATGGGGAGATGGCACCCTTCGCCAATAGCGCCGAGACCAATCGTCCAAAAGAAGTTGATTCTTCGGTTCCCTCCCCCCGGAAGGGGGTCAGGTCTCGGGGTGGGAAGTCTGCGGGGGTTCCGCGGGAACCTCTAATAACGGTAACCCCGTGCCAGACCACACCCAGCACCCAAGGCGCGGGAGAGATGGCTGGCCATTCCCGCTCGTAATAACTCAACGTGCCGCCCCCCGGAGGTGTAAGGTCCTCTCTTTCCCCGAGGGAGAGACCCCTCGGCCACCGTGCCCTCAGGACGAATACTTCTTCCTCCCTTCCCATGCCCTTGCTTTTGGGAGTGGGGTGAGTCTTCGCCTGGCCCCGGACTTCGGGGTAGAAGTGGCCGAGCTGCGGGCTTCTTGGGTTACTGAGACGGTGGCCCGGTCCTTCGCCTGCCATTGGCGGAACGCTGGAATAAGAATATCGAGAGCGCTTCTTCTTCTTCTTGTCCGAAGATCCCCGTTACGGAATCTTCGCCTGAGCATCCTTGAGCGCGTGCTCCGACTCCACGCGCTCCGCAGACGCAAGCAATGAGTCACCGAACGAGCCTCAGAAGAGGACGTCCCGCGACTTGGGCTTGGAGAGTTCCGATGCAAGATCGGAACCCAAGTGGTGGGGTCGAATGTGAATCAGCGTTCTCACTAGCGTCGCCCGAAAGCTCAGGCGAGCGCGCCAAAGACATTGAAGCCTCGTCTGCCGAGTCACTAGCGAGGCTAGGACAGTCAATCAATCAGGCTTCCGTGGAGAAAACTCCACCCGCCTGCCCAACGAGGATCTGATGTCGTGGCCGAGGACATCGAGAAAGCGCCTAGTCTTATACCATAGGTCACCGCCAGGTCCTAGGTGCCTCATCGGGTCTCCCAGAATGGGTAGAAGCCAGCCGGAGCACCCTTGCCTGTTGGCACTTGGGCTGCTAGGTCAAGAATCATGTCGGAGTCCTCATGAAGGAGTCCATAGTCTCCTTCAGCAGTTCTCAGCGACCTGGCAAAGTTTTCACCGGGTACGTTTGAGCGCTTCTGAGTGACCTCCCCGGACCGCTTCCACAGTAGCCCTACGTCTGTGGGAAGCGCAACGCCTGGACCGTTCCGGCAGGGAGGATAGGAAGCCCAGATTGAGCTTCCCTCCTCCGCACGACGCTCTCGGGTGCGGCAGACAGGCCAAAGACTTTGAGCCGCCCTACGCAGCACATGAGGGGTGCAAGCGCGGGAAGAGATGTCCACCTCCTCCTTCTCCGAAGCTGCCGCGGACGTCAAAGGCTGCGAAGGAGTGTCCCCAAGGTGACCCACCTCCGAGTCTGAGTCTCCCCCGCAGGCGCTGTCCTCCGAAACAACGGAAGTCTGCGGCCGGTTAGAGTCCTGAGAGGACGGTGGGCAGAACGAGCGTAAGAAGGCGGAGGGCGCAGGCGTCGCCACCTGGCGCGACACCAGGGCCTCCCGCAGGGACTAAACCAACTGGCATAGGCTGGACCGCAGGAGCCGTGAGGTTCGACTGCACCCAGCCCGACGCTGACGAGGGTACAGACCGAGAGGGTGTGGGGACGACACCCCAGTCCCAGGCCACGTAAAGCCGAAGGGTAGGAGCGGGTAGAACCGCCCTGCCCTGCCCTGGTACCAAGGCTTTACCGCCGCAGCTTGACTGGCTTCCCAGGAAGGAGACAACCTGCTGCAGCAGTGGCGCAAATGGCCTGCTCGAAAGCGGGTCAGATGCAGCCCCGACAGCAACCGGTGGCCCTGGCGGCTGGTCAGAGCCGACTGCGGAGGCGGTAGTGACCATACCTGGAGGGGCTCCCGCAACGGGAGCCCCGGTCGAAAGACCAAACAGACTGACCTGCCACCAGAATTCCAGCTCGAACTGGGGTGGGTTAGCCACGTACGGGAACGCAGCGTAACCTGGAGAAGGTAGGCTGCAGCGGGTACTGTTTCCCCGCAGGGGTAGGCCACGGAGGCTGCCCCGTAGGAAACGCCAATTTGGCAGGGGCACCCACCGGTACCCCACCATAGGCGGACCCGTCACGGAAGCAGATTCGTCTGACCAGCAACTAGCACCACAAGCCAGGCGTACCCGCAGGAGTAGCCATAGCCACCTAGTCACTGGGCGTCTGTCGGATGCCAAGCCAGCGAGCCGCCACTCGCTAACCCCAAGCCCCCGACGGGCCCGGAAACACAGGCTGTGTCATCTTATAAGGCCTGCATGACTATCACGGCTCGACATCGGGGTGTAGCAAGGAGAAGCCAGCACCGCTTCGTCCCGCCAAGGGTACCGAATCCACGCCCCATGGTTTTTTGCCGAGACATACCCGAAGTTGAATGGCTATACCGTGGTCGCGGTCGAAAGTGCCCGAAGACACCGGAACCGTAACCCCGCTAGGTGTGGACATCAACGGCGATTATCACCCGGGCGACCTGGGCAACACATCACCACTCACCACCAACGGAAGGCCCCAGCCGCCAACCCCCCTGGGGGGTTGGCAGCGCAGAAACCGCGCCAGGCCTGCACCGGAGCAGCCCCGAGGGCGGAACCAGGCGAGCCAGCGACCGATGACTTACGCCAAGAAGACGGCCCGAAGCCATCCCTTCAACGCTTCGCGAAGCGCCGAAGCTACCTCACCTTCGGGAGCACCCAAGGCAGCGGCGGCTGCCTTGGACGCGCCCCGGGCCGGAGCCTCTATCACCAACCCCCCCTTCCCGTGTACGAGTCACTAGCGGCGTCCCTGAGCTCATGATGCCCACTGAAGCAATCCGTACGTCGAGACAGAAAGAGGCGCACCGGTAGGTGCAGGAACATTGCCTGTGCACTAAATACATACGGTATGGGGGTCCCCACTCATTAAATGGAGGCAGGGCAGCCGAACGCAATTGTGCTCCATAAGTACGGTGTGAGCGTTATTTGCTAGATGGAATAGCGTGCCCAAAAAACCGTACAGAACAATACTCAGCGTGCCAGTGGATGTCTCCCGGTACGCAAACGTCAAGACACAACCCAACTCGTTAACCTGAGGTCAACGAACGGTTAAGAAATTTTTCAAACACAGTTTTTTCATCATATTTTATTAAGGTATACCACAATCAATAATAATTAATACGCACACCAGACCACATAATTTGTTAGCGAGCAAGCCCCATAACAAGATAACTAACAAACTCACACATATAGTCAAAGCAGTCAAAGCATCAACACGTGCGTCAATGGCTGCCTTTGTTTTACCTGTTTTTCCCGCTACACAGATCACATGACCGCAATGGGCGGCAAAAAAGGATACAAACAGAGCTCTCCGCCGGTGTAACAGTCTCCGTTTATTCCGTCCGAAAGCGCTTTATAAATCCAGTATATAATCCAGTATATATTCCAGATAGATATGGATAGTAGTATGCGTATTCCGTAATGAGACGACAACAGTCAGTATCAAATCTCATTAATTTTTGGGCTGTATATTGCAAGCTGCGGTAACACGCGTCCGTCTTTGATTAACAGCCAAACGGAATTGAGGAAGAGTAACGGCCGACAATTGTGACCTTGGGTCCCTGGGTCGAGACCATTTCTCTTTTAGGGTGTTATTTGGTAATTTTGGGGCATTCCATTCTCAAAGGGGAAATGCATATGTTTTCAGTCAACATTGGTGTAAGGAAATCAGTTCAGTGTAATGATTAATGCTTGCGAGATCTTTGAAAGCAATTTTTAAATTTGTTTTGTTCAGGATAGCAGTATTCAAACTCAATTCAAGCACTATCAGTGATCCACCACCCGAAAGAGTCAAAATGTTTGAATTCTGTAGGGATAGTTTATAAGTGAAGTATAAGTTCGTAGATTGTCTGAAGCTATCTTTTCCAACTGCAAAATCTACAGAAAAGGAAGAAAACAACAGTGGTTCAAAGACTGATTCCCTTCAAATACATGTTGTAGTAATTTCCGTACGGACAGTACTGACTAAAATATCTTGATTTTTGTCTTTATAGGTTGCTGTTGCTTATAAATTTGCAGGGTATGTTAGTAATACCTATACTTGTTACCAAACATGCAGAACTCTTTATTTTTTATGATTTTTTTCGATTTTTCTGATTTATCAAATTCACTGATAGTGCCTTTAAAAATGCACTGCTGTTGACGTTATGCACATCTCTTATTTTTTTCAAACCATTTTTTAAAAGCAGTGTCCAACAACTTCAATTTCAATTCACTTATTTACATTACACTATAAGTATACAAAATATAAGCAATGTGGGTTTACAAAGTAGAGCAGAGCTTCGACAGTTATGGCCCACCCGAAAAAAGTTTTACTACAAAACATGGTGCACGACGAAGGGACAGTACAGTGACGATAGACAACAAGATGTGGCATGAACTTAGACGACACGAGACATGTAGACAGACGCTATGTTGGCATGGACAATATTAAAAATAGGACTAATTACACGGTCCCAAAGTAAAAAAAAGGCCAAAGTGGATTTGTGAAACAATATTTAACCGTGACAATCAAAGAGAATAATTTGATGAAGGTTACGCTAACCAGATTAGCACATGCACATGATTAACATGGCTAATTGGACTAGAATAGGGCAAGTGACAAAAGCAAAAAATGCAGGAGACGGGATCATTAGGTCACAAAACACTATGGCCTTACTTATATTAATTTTAAACCCTATTAATTGATGAACAGGGTACATACATAATGAAAACATTAAATACAAGAGAAGAGAGAAAATATATATGAAAATATAACTATAATATGTGATAGGATTATACTATAATGGCTAATTGGCTGGTACCATAAGAAGATTTCAATTTAAGTGAGGGACACCATGAGTTTTTCCATAGGGATGATGGTTTCAATCCCGGCCATGCGGAGACTACGCCTTTGCGCATTACAACACACCTTATGACCATGGAAACCATGTACTAGTGCAGAAATGGTCACTGGAAACCAAAGCATTCAGCACCCCACAATGGTCTGCAATGATAGAGGGTTTTTGGACAAATGGCTTGTGCTAAGCGTTTATTCAAGTATGGCAAACTTCTGATATAATACAAATAATGAATCTTGCATTGCCAAAGGCAAGATAATTTCAAATAACAAAATTTAATGAAATAAATGCTGGTGTTTTCATCCTGATCACCAAATGAGTATTACATACTCAATACTATAATTGTAAGCGTTACCATAAACTAGTAATACCAGTGGCCGATAAAAAAATATTCACTGCCACTCAGGGGTGAATGGACAGACCAAAAACTTTTTAAATGAGGTCTCACTAATTTGAAATCTTACTCAATAGAGGGAAAAAAACAAAAAAACCAACTGTACAACTGTATTTAATTTGACCTTGATAACTTTCAACAGGGTCAGTAAATTAATGAACATTAATACAGAGAGCATACAAAATAATTGAAACTACTGATAAAAAAAGCAAACATCACCCTTGTAAAAAATCCATGGTGGAAATTTCGCCTACAAAGAACCAGGCAGTTGCAGCCAGGAAATCCCAAATTAGACATTGTTGTTTACACAAACCAACATCTTGACAAAAAAATTAGGAATTTTATATTTTATAAAGCATATTTTCTTATCTAAAATTCTTTAGCTGTGGAGGAATCAACTCCACTGTGTAAGGAGTTATTTTGGATTGATTTTGTATGGATACAGAAGAGGTGCGGTCTCGGGGCATTGGACCCTACCACGACTGGCCTAACGTCATTAAAGCCCCCAAAATCAGTATGTGGTTTGCAGTCTGTATTGTGTGATTTGTTTTTGATACATTGAGTGGCCTATATGCATGAGGGCTGGCCAACACCATCTGCAAGGGCATTACATGCATGAACAACGCCCTCTATTGTCCAATCTCTGTAGGGATCTGTGTAAATTATATTTCACAATAAAATCTGTTTACTGGCATGCACTTTCATAATAATTTGCAGAAGATGTGGCTAGTGGAATACATAATTCCCATATCAGGTAGAAAAACGGTGTGTTTAGATTATTTGTTTATTTCGTTTTTTTGTAATAAATGAGACTTTTCAAATAGTGTGAGTGGAGAATTTTGACTTACCCGATCCAAGTTTGCGAGAGGCAGCAGCATTCATTGACGCTGGATAAACAGGAGGACCCATGAGCTGTGTACCTCACATCAATAGTCCTTTCCATCCCAGGGACATTGATAATACTAAAGTGTCGATGCTTTTCATATTAGCTGGCAGAATTTCTGCAAAGAATTCCTGGAAAGCCTCCAATTACTGGCATATCAGGATCCGGCTTAGCGATGAATTCCTCTGCCGTGACATCTTCAAAGCGGAAAGAACCAGAGCTTTGGACTGCCTCCGTAGGTGACAGCGTTGACTTGAAGATAACCTTGGAAACGAGATCTGGAATGTGCATCGTCTTGGACTGTGATGTCAAATGTATTGTCCCTTCCTGGGGTGTTTCTTTATGGTGATTCACCGGTGTTTCATCAACCTAATATGAAGTGAAAGATGATGTTCAAAGAATTTTCACATAGTGCTATTTTGTAATCATACACTAACAGGCAGCCTGTATAAACACCCCATTATCACATATTCAAAGTATCCCCTCGCAATCAATTGAATTCCACTCATACAATCATTGCACAATTTATAACATCCCAAATTCAAACCTGTACATGAAAAATAATTTAAAAGGGCATATTATGAAAGAAAGACTAAATCTAAATTGACATGATATTAAAACATACAACCACATTAATTTGTTCATCAAGTGCATCGTCATTGTCACTAAATTTTAAACTCCTCTTTGAAATAAAGCATTCCAAACATTTTTTTAAATCTTATGTATTTCTTTAATAAATATTATTACTCACCAAAATTGTGAAGTTATTCTATTTTATTAATGTATTACTTACGAATGATCAACTAGTGCATTTTTTGTGATCAAAAAAAGCCATCCACACCCCTATGCCACATTAAAAATTCGGTGCGCCCCCACTAGTAGCGGTTCACACGCTAGCATCGGTTACGCCCAACAATATGACGTCATGGCGACCAGAATCATTTGCTCTTTTTGTACCTTCCCCAAGGCTCCACTTGGGGGGAAGGGCCGGATGAGGCGTTACTAGGGGATCATTCGTAAGTATACATGTATAAAATAGAATAAATTCACAATTTTGGTGGTATATTCTATGTCATCAATTTTATACATTACGAATGATCCAAATAAGTGACATGACTGCCCACTGGTACTAGGTGGAGGAAGTGGGAGCCGGTAGTCTCAGTGTCCGGGCGTTATCGCCATGTGTCTTTTATGGAAGCTTTAATAATTTTGCTCCATAGTATGCCAATACATAAATACATGATAGTATTATCATAAAACACATCAATATCAAGGTAAGATAAGTTATACCGGCAATCACTCCCTTATGAGCATATTAGAATGATTGACTGGATCCCTTCCTCTTTACTCTTGACTGCTTGCTGACAGGATGGCTTTGGCCACGGTTTGGTTAATAGTAAGGACGTCCTTCATATAAACATTTTGAAATGGAGAGTAGGCGTCCTCATCCTGCTGCGTCCATAATATCAGAAAGGCTTCATCCTATAAGTGAAAAGCCCAAGGTGTTGGCTGACTTCTAATTTCATGAGAATGCGGGTTAAAGGCGATTTTACTGTCAGTGACGATGGCTTGACTGTAACGCATCAGAGATGAGGGAAGTGACCCAGCGGGATAGTGGGTTTGTTGCAGGTTGTAAGGTTTTATTGTAGTTTAAGGGTCGTCAGAAATTGAAGAATCCATAGATGTCCTCAAAAGGCCGTGCGGTGGTATAATGTCGGGAGAGCTCGACTGGACACCAGCGTTTATCCTCAGGATCACCAGTAACACTGGGTAGTTCGGAAGTACTATGGGTTGAGGTGCATAACTGAGTGTCTGAGTTTTAGCCAATGAAACCAGCACGAGGTAAGAAGGAGTAACATTGTGAGAGTACGGGAATATCATTATATTTTTGTCGGTAGATTAACGCATGACATGAAATTCGGAAAACACATTCTGGTAGAAAGCGGCATAGGAGGGAATGGGTCTTCTGTCAAGTCAAGGAGAGGCTTTGTCCAAAGGTTTTTTTAAACGGCCTCGCCAGCTACGTATGGGGACTAATGGAAGATCCAAGGAGGAGTGAGTTTCCGAATAGTTGGACGTTTATTTAACATCCCTTAATGAGATCCGAGAGACCCTTACCCAATCATGTACGGGCTATCATGGATAGTAGAAGAAATGGCAGACAGGTAGTCCTAATAGTCAAAGGCTGAGATTTCTTGAAAAAAAGAGAAGTCAGGAAGTTAGCCACGTTTCTAAAGAGGCAGTATGCGGATCAACCTTGTTTCACCAGAATGCACCAGACCATGAATCGTCGACGTTGGCTATTGTAGATAATGAGGTAGATTTCTTCGGCATCGTGCCGCCCGGGAGGCAGCTTCTTCTGAAACGTCCTTGCTTTTGGGGGGGAAGGCGAGCTTGAGAGAGGCACACCGTCAAATGTAGAGACTTTAGTCTTTGGAGCGGAAAACTCTTCTTTTCATTCCGTACACCATAGATTTGCCTTACTTAAAGATATCAGTCTTGGATGGTCTACCAGCATGCTGACCAGCCGTCAAACACCAAACCTGACGTGGCCAAAATGGGGGTACAAGCAGCCATCTTGCATATGACATTGATTGCTGATGAAACTTCGTCAGTACTTTTGCAGAATGGTTATCGGTGTGGATGGACAGGCGAATGCAATCAGGTTCTCCAAACTTATTGAAAGCCAGTCTTCACCAGGAGCTTTCTCGTCCGTTTCCAGCCACGTTGGTTATTTGGGAGTTGGTGATTTTGCTGGTCGCAAAAAGATCTACCATGGGCCGGTAAATGTTTTGAAAAATCATCTGGCATATGCGGCTGTTGAGATGCCTCTCCACGGTTGATTCCGAGTAAGCTATCAGCCGTAGTGATCCACTCTGGAAAGACTGTCTGCGATTACAGTTTATGACTCTGGGGAGATGTTCCGCCTTGAGGGTAATTAAAATGATACTGCCCGAGAGAGAGGCCGCTGGTTGTACGTGCACATGAGGGACTCTTTGTCCTCATTGGTGATTTATGTAGGCAACAACAGTGGAATTGTCTGATCTGGGTTGCACTGACTCCCAAGAATCATTTGTTGGAACCGCTTTAGAGCATGGTAGACTGCTAGCAACTCTAGGACATTTTATATGGAGCTTCCTACTCACTCTGGACCATACATCCCTTTATTCTTGTTGGGATCTCATGTATGCTCCCAATCCTGTCTTCGAAGCATCTGTTGTTATAAAATAACTTGATGAGGAGCTCTGGACTTCTTCCCACCATAAGATTCTTGTGTTGCTTAACCATCGAGGTTGGCTTCGAAGCGTTGGCTTTAACGGAACTAAACGGTGTAGATCGTGACGGTAGTCTCTGTAGTAACTCCGGAGTTGTAGCTGAAGAAGTCTCATCCTCAATCTGCGAAGGGTTAAGAAGGTTTACCAAGCTTGCCATCATCCCTAAGCAGCGGAGCCATAATGAGCCGGAGAAAAATTCCTCTTCCTCAGAATGAGAAGGATACAATCCCTCAATATTGAAATTCTCTCTTTCTGTTGGAAAAAGCGGTGGTGTGTTTTCAAGTCCAAATCGCTCCTAGGGAATCCGGTTGGGCTTGGAATACGACTTGATTTCTTTAGGTTTATCATAAAGCCAGCTCCTTCACCGTATTCATAACCACAGTTAACTGCTTGAAAAGAATGATTTGCTTGGGGCTACAATCACCCAATCGTCGAGATAGACAAAAATTTGGATACCCCTCCTTCTCAATGTTCTGCCACTGTCGTTACTAGTCTGGTGTAAAGGTAAGGGGAGCATTTGAAAGTCCGACTGCAGGAAATTGAATTGAAAAGACTGGTGTCGAATCTGAAGCGAAGCATTTTGATGAGGAGGAAACTGGAACATGAGGTGGTAGGCCGTCTCTTTAAATCCAATGTCGCGCCGAACCACGCCCTTCTTCAAACTCTTTGATGACCGCTGAAAGGGTTTCATCTGAAATGTTGGTCAAATAAATCTGTTCAGAGGGCGTAGATTATGATAGGTCTGAGGTTCTCATGTTTTCTTCGGAGCCAGGAAAAAGAAAAGCGAATAGAAGCCTTCAATAGTTCTTTTAGAAAAATTGCATTCTTTCTTAGGCAATTATTTCACTTCATTCTCCTTTAAAGTCTCTTTTGGCATAGGGTATGCAGAATATGACCTTCATCGGCGGAAGCGCGGTAAACGCAAAATGGTAACATTCTGAATGTAGATCCATGGATCCGGAAGGTTATCGATCGCCACGGCGGGAGGAAAAACTTCAGACGCCCCCCCACGGGCGTCAAAGGTAGGTAGAAGTCAATTGTACTTTCCTCCCCTACTACGCGCCACGTTTCTGGCGCCTTACGTCTGAGAGTAGAAGACTAGTTCGGAATGTCTAGATGCCTATATAGGGATTGTATTCTTTTAAAGCCGTATTCCGACTTCCGAAAGGAACCTCTATTCCCTTATTTTGGGGGGGCAGGACAATAAAACTGGAAGCAGAGGACTTCTGCGGTAGCATCCATAATCATAAGGTCGGTATCTATAAGGTCTATATTTGGAGGAGCCTCTGGACTTGACATTAGACCTCTTGGCCAGATTGATCTGACAGCCTACACGTTATTTCTTCATGAGAAGCTTAAATAGCCCACTGTCCTCCAAAGAGAGATCATTTCCTCTGGGAGCGTTAAGGAGAATTTCTTTGGCTGTAAAACTTCAAAGCATAACAGCATTCTTTCTTCTTAGAGCCACGAACTGGTAAAGCAATCTTCGTGAAAGCTCTGCAGAAACGTTGATGAGATCTCTCATAGTTAAAAAGGCATCTCTCAATAGTCATTAGACAGCTCTACATTAGGTCAATAACCACAGTCATAAAGGTGGCTAAGACTACAGCAAGGCTAACTTTGAATCTAATTCCATCACGAGCGAATTGTTCCCAAATGGCGGGAGATCGGCGTCTTTGCCCTCGTTCCATGAATCAACTCTATGGACAGGTTTCTTAGAAGAACCGCCTTCACCACCACTGGAGGGATGGTCTTGCTGCATAAAAGTCTTCTCATCAGATTTTATTTTCCCCAAGCAAGGTATACGGAACCAAGGGCTACAGAGAAGAATTCTTTATCTTCCTCACTTGAAGGAAAAGACTCAGCGAATCCATCTGAGAAGGGGGAGTCTTGCCTCTTGATTGATACTCAGTCCAAATAGACTTCTGAACCTATCACTAGTCTGTCTAGATCGGCAGTAACAGGAATGATACGGCTTAACTACCTGTTTCTATAATGCCTTGCGGCCAAACCAAGGTACGAAGTTTGTAGAATCGAAGGGAGCAGAATCACTTCAATCCACGATGAACCACAAACAGCTTGCCAAAAAAGGGTGTGCAGCAAACATCTGGAGATAGGTAACGTAGGTCTTCAAAGTCTTCCGTCATAAGGGAGCCAAACCCCGGGGAATAGGAGCTCCAAATATTTGGGAAATTTCTCTTCAACTTTCGTTCCTCAAACAGATCAGAATCTTACACAAATTATCACTAGTGCGCTCTTGAATTGAGAGTACTTGACTAGATTGTGCAACGAATGGACAGTAGCATCAGGCGATAATGGTTGAGTAGTTTTTCCGGTGTGGCTTGAACTCGAGGAGAAACACTGGTAGGAGCAGCATCGGTTTAGGCTCATTTCTGTGATGATACATTAGTTGATTCACAAGAGGATCTCCTCTATCCAAGTTAGAAGATCTAGCACATTCGGGATTTTTTCAGTACTTCAGGTTGCACGGCGGACTTCTCTTTATCATCAGAAAACAGATTAAATTAACTCCACGTATTGGAGAAATAACTGATCATTAAGCTTTGATATAGATTTATCAGAGGCATCAATCAACTTAGATCTTTTCTTGGAAGATCCACGATAAGCGGGCAATTTCACTTGAACCAGAGGAACGAGTCGGTCTAGATTGGAATCAGTCGCCGAAGGAGAAGCACTGATTATTTCTCAGTAAACAGTCTTTGATTGAAGAAAATATGAGATGACTGTCACTCTGTCTTGAACCTGAAGAATCTTTCCGGTCATGGGTCTTGGACCGATGACGTGGAAAAGTTCTGAAGGAGAGAGCATCTAGATCTTCGGTAGTCATGGGCTAGAAGAGTCATGATGCTTTCTCTTACTACTTCAATGAGAATTTCTAGACGGAGAGGAGAAAGTATCTTAGCCCCAGAGCCATCCCTATCTGGAGACGCCGGCTGCCGACGGCTTGTAATGTCCCTCAGAAGAATCCCTTTTACGACAACATATTACAAAATCTTCTTACTTCTATCAGAAGACGTATTCTACGGTGGACTATCACGGATGGCGTGAGCATGGGACTGCGATTCTCTGGAAGGAGAGCGACGTCTACAGGAAATAGAAGAATGAATGAATCCTATCCTTTTGGAACCAGATAAGAGAACGAAGAAGGAGAACCCTTTCTGGAGGCATGAGCACGGTCCGGTCGATGGAGGTAGATTGGTAAGCCGACGGAGAGAACAAAACAGCTGAAGCTGAAGAACGGAGATTACCGACGGTTGATTTTTTTGAAATAGGAGGAGAGGAACGAGATGAAGATTCTTGTTCGGGGGGGAGCGACGCGACGGCACGAAGAAGTCCAGATGGACGAACTGGAGAACCGGAAAAAACAGGAGACTTGGAAGTACGTGGAATAGAACTATTTCTTTATCGTTTGTATACTCTAAATCAACAACTTTAACTTTTTCGAGTCGGGGAGGATCGGTCTGCACTCTACGTTGAAAGAATAACTAAATCCGTCAATAATAGTCAAATGTCCTTAAATAAGTTTCATGACTTGTCGGTGCACCATCGGTAACAGCGGCGGCCCTAGTGGCCATAGACTGAGTCACCACCACGGGACTGAGATGCACGGCCGTCGGGAGGAGTAGAGCCGACTCTGGAATAATCATCTATCTCATTTATATCTCTATATCATCGTCACGCAAAGCCACCACCTCATTACGGAACTAGACCGATTCCGGAGTCCAACGGGGGTAACCTATCAATAACTCTATTCTCATTAAATAGGGTTTAACAACGGCCGTGAGATTCACTCGCCGCCGACACGAAAGTGCCTAATCTCATTATCATACACACCATCTGTAGAGCCACGGGCGCCGATGGACTGAAGTTGTTTATCATTCCCATCATTGGAAAAAGTGCCAGCCTGATTGGTTAGGTATGGTATCCAATGAACTGAGGCGAAGTTCTACCCGGTTGATTAGGACTGCCAGGTCGTCGGATGATCCACTTGACCTGAATAGAAGCCGTCAACAAGCCAGGCTGGCTTTCTTTAGACTTATAATGAGGCTGCACAGTCGGACTACTCAACCGTTGTGAAAATCTTCCAATTCACTTTGAATGGAAGGGGTGGATTGGCCAGCCCATAGTAAATAATACTTAATCACCTGGGTTAACTTCAATAAATGGCCCTTTATCTTGAATAACTGCCGGAGTGGTGGACGGTTTAGCCCTATAAAATGTCTTGAAGAGCTGACATTTCGACGTCGCTATATTCACGTTGACCACGCCGGTGGCCCCCTGTCGTGTAACTCGCTGGAGGGAATAGATTCAAAAGGTAGAAACTTGTGTTAGTCTTGAACTTCTTTAGGTGAGAGGTCGGGGTGGGTTAGAGACTTCACCGGCGGAGACCGGAGGAAGATGCCCCGAACGGAGAGGGTATAGTCTTAGCCTTAGCCTATGTCTCTTAATTTATCCTCCATATATACATCCATTCATCAACTACTTCGGAATCTTCAATTCGGACC
>JAMKCH010039485.1:0-14746 GCA_023653785.1 Ophioderma brevispina | reverse complement strand
TTTTTTGTAACTCTCAAAGGACGATACGTTTTACTTTCAATATTGATCCTTAAATATAAAATTCCTTATTTATAATTTGTCAAGCTCGAAAGCCATTCAGAAAGTTTAGCTGCTAACGTAGAGTGACGTCAGCGCGAGATTTGTTGTGGTGCACCAATAAACCGCCACAGCCGCTGGTTTAATGCGGCAGCGTTTTTACACTCGCGCACAAGATGGCAATCCCTTGACACGTTGCGTAAAGCTGCATCACAATGTTATGACCTCACTGCATGGAGGTAGAGAAATGGACTATATCATTTTGGCTATATAATATTAGGCCCATAAGAAATTCAGTATACTTCAAGAAACCCAAAATTCACAATAAATCGTTTTCAATGGCAGAAACCATCTGTTTTGTACTCATGTCTGCGTTGGTCTTTTCCCATCTAATACAGTGGGCGTTTGAATTGGTATAAGAAAATTCATATGCATTTTAATGCAAAATCGTCACTGATGGTTTGTTTTTTGAAAAAAGTCAGGAGGGCAGTGCAAAAAAGTGTCATCTTTCTTTCAATTCATGACGCGTTTCATCACTAAGGTTTGTTTTGAATTGCAGGGAGGTGCGAGAACAGTGGCGTAACAGGCGGGGGGGGGGGAGGGAGCAGGGGGCACAAGTGCCCCCCTTGCGACTTTGGCCGGGAAAAAATTTGCAAAAATCATGCTAAAATCAGCCGGTTTTAGCCCTCGACCGGAAAAATTGGCGGTTCCATTGACCCCCCTGAGCGGGAAATTTGCCCAAGACGGGGAATTTGCCCCCTCAGAGCGGGCAGGCCCGTTACGCCACTGTGTGAGAAAGATTAGCCACTCTAAGTGTCTTAGAGAGTCTGATCTTTTTCACACTTCCAGATCATTTTCAAAACAAACTACCATATTGTTCCTAATAAAGGCCCCGGGGGCGGTGCATTTTTCAAAAGGGAGGGCGTTTATTACAGTAAAAAATGGAAAGTCAAAAATCCTGCAAAAATTACCTTACATACGCTTAATAATACAAACGAACGAGCAGGGGGGACGCTGTTTCCGCACCTCCTGAGGTCAAAGTTCCATACTAATTAAACTATTACAACTGTGCACAACAGCGATCATGATCTGGATTACGACATTCCCGGCCATTAAATCATGTGATTTCGGTCAGCTTTACTCATTTTCTTGAATTGTTTTATTCAAAAATCATAGGGGGGCGTTTATTAGAGCAGGGGCGTTTATTAGGAACAACACTGTAATCAACAATGAATTGCATCAAGGTCTTTTTGACACTATATATAGAGTATAACTTTGGACATGTTGGAGTGTAGAAGTGTTTTTAATTTATTTTAAAAACTACCTCAAAATTTTTATAAATTACATTAATTATTAATGTTAATGTAATGATTTGATACAATTGTTTTCTCAAAGTATATGACGGATAAGGACCACACCTTTTGGGTCTCGGGCTGCCTGCACTGACCCATACGGTCGCGTGCGATTATCCTGTCGAATGCACTAGGCTAGGTCGACCCTTATCCTTATCATAGAAAATTCTTGTGTTTGGATTAACGACCTTCGGATAACGAACCTTCGGAATAACGAACCTTCGAAATAATGAACAGGAAAAAAATTGACAAATTGTTTCTGTATATTTGGTAGACGTTTCATATAGAAGTCCCATTGATGCAAATGAGGTATTGCCATTTATTCCGTCAAGCACTACTGCACAAAGTCATACTATACAGCGCATGACGGAATCAATTGTATTTAAATCTCATTTTAAATCTTATTAAGACAAATGTGCTATAAATTGTAGCAAACATCTAAGGGTATGTTTGACAAATGGTTGTCCCTGTCATTTCTCTATTTCTTCCAACATAATCTTGGTGGGATTTTACAATAGATCCATTTGTTGGGGGCCCTTTTAGTGTCTGGTTGCCCTTAGAAATCCGGTGGTGAACATAACCTTTCATTTTGTCACATATACCCAAAAATCTGTGTTTGATCTGAGTATGTGTTTTGCAAATTTCCACAAATGCCAAGTTTCATACATAACAAAAAGATCATTAATGTAAGTTTGAGTTATTTTGGGGGGGACGTGTTGAAGGAAGCTGTGCGTACATGAAACAAAAAACATTTGGGCTCTGGTCAAATGTAAGAGCAGCACAAAAAGCAACCCATCACATCAAACCTAACTCTCTGTCAATGTTTTTTTTTTCTCGAGAGGGAAAGATACTGTGCTTTGTATGATGTGCTTCAATATATTTACTACAGATCAAACCCATACACAAAGGGACAATTTTAACAAGAATCACCACCAGATCTCTGAGTCACGTTAACTAAGGCTCCACCAGACCTCACAAGGGGCCCCACTTTTTCGACTCAAACTATGGACCTTGTGTTGGAAACTGTATTTTATGTCTATGAGCATATTTAGTTTGTCTCTAGGGCCATTTCCTGTGCTCTTTGATGCTGAACCGTTTTCAATTTTAAATGCTTCTGTAGTACCACCCCTCAAACATGGTTGATCCAGCCCATTTTTGGAGGAGTTGGTGGTGGAGGGAAGTTAAAATTGCCAGGCTTAAAGCAAGAGAACATTTGTCTGGCAGAGGGTTCTGCACTCTGTAGGGTGTTGCTGAATTATCGAAAATTAGTTTCTAGTGGTACTTTAAATATATGTAGTCAATTCTATTAGATTGGACCTGGGGGGGGGGATCTGTCCAGTGTCCCTTTGCCAGCAGAATAATTTGTCTGCAAGCAGGGCCGTAGCCAGGGGGGTGGAGGGGTGCGGGGGTGCGATGAACTCCCCAAAAATGAACAAAGGTCCGCTTCATGATGTTGATGGTCGTTTTGCCAAGTTAAAGTATGCGCCTTGCGTAAATGTGTTGTTTTAAAAGGTTGTGGTGCATGTAATATGAAAGACTAAGTAGCTGTTAATCCATTACATTACGCATGGGTGATATTATTTTACTGTTTTCCTGACGACTGGAAATGTCATCAACCCTTAAACCCCCCCTCACCGTCGGAGATGACGTGAAATTTTGGGTCACCTGCGAGCGCAGCGAGGCGAAAAATTGGTTTGTTGGTACGCAAAAGGTCCGCTTCTGGCAAATCCGCACCCTCCCACATAAATTCCTGTCTACGTGCCTGCTTGCAGGGCCTCCTGTGAATCTGGTGAATGCACTTCATCATGTGAAATTGTTTTCATGTGTACTTCGTAATGTTTGATCTAGTCAATTTGTGGGCCCTTTTGGGGTGTCTGCCGGGCCCTTAGGAGCAGATTTGTGTCTGGCAGGGGATTTCCTGTACCCCTGTAGATGTTTCCCCGATGCCAACATTAGTTTCAGGTGGGACTTTCAATATATACTCTAGGTCAATTCTACGAGAGTGCGCCATAGGGCCAAATTTGGGGCCCGTCTGTCGGGCCCTTTGCAGCAGATAATTTGCTTGCATGGGCCATTCTGTGATCTGTGCGATGTTACTTTATCATGTGAACATTGTTTTCATGTGGTACCTATAATGTTTGATCTAGGTCATATTTTGGGGTCTGTCTATTGGGGGGGGCGTCTGCCGGGCCCTACGTCAGCGATCCTTTTGTCTGGCAGAGGATTTCTGTACTCTGTAGATGTTCCTGATTATCCAAAATTAGTTTCAAGTGGTACTTTCAATATATACTCTAGTCAATTCTACGGGATTAAGGCATAGGGCCCCAAATTTGGGGGCCGTCTGGTCGGGCCCTTTGCAGCAGATAATTTTTCTTGCATGGGCCATTCTGTGATCTGTGCGATGTACTTAATCAAGTACAATTCTTTTCATGTGGTACCCTAATGTATTGGATCTAGGTCATATTTTTGGGCCCTTTTGGTGCGTCTGCCGCCTAATGCAGCAAGAACTTTGTCTGCAGGGGATTTCTGTACTCTTTAGGATGTTCCTGATTATCCAAAATTAGTTTCAAGTGGTACGTTCAATATATAACTCTAGTTCAATCTACTAACGGGAGTAGGCTAGGGGCAATTTGAGGCCGTCTGTCGGGCCCCGTTTGCAGCAGATATTTGTTCTTCTTGCATGGGCCATTCTGTGACGTGCGTGTCTTAATCAGTGAAAATTCTTTTCAATGTGGTACCTCTAATGTTTGATCTAGGTCAATAACATTTTGGGGCCCTTGTGGGGCGTCCTGCCGGGCCCTAAGGCACAGAACATTTGTCTGGCAGAGGGATTTTCTGTCCTCTGTAGGATGTTCCTGAGTAATCCAAAAGTAGTTTCAAGTGGAATACTTTTTCAATATATACTCTAGGTCAATTCTACGGGAGTAGGCGAATCCAAAACAAGGACAGAGACCAAAAACTATATCTGGGGCCCGTCTGTCCGGGCCTTTTGCAGCAAATAATTTGTCTTGCATGGGCCATTCTGTGATCTGTGCGATGTACTTAATCAAGTGAAATTTTCTTTTCATGTGGTAACCGTCTAAATTTTGATCTAGGTCATATTTGGGGCCCTTTTGGGGCGTCGCCAGGCCCTAAGCAGCAGAAAATTTGTCTGTCAGGGACCATTCTGTGCTTGTGTGATGTACCTGTTTATTTTAAAAATTTGGGGGTTTGGGGTTGGTATCTCCATGTTGGATTCTGGCGGCTTTTTTTTGGGCCTCTTTTACCCCCTTTAACCACCTTATATACCCCCCCCACCCCCCTCCTGTCGCCACACGCAGCAGGGTGACCACGGCATACATCCCATATCTCATATGTTTTAGGTTACACCATGAACGCTCCTGGGTTCAGATATTTGTACCTCGTTCGTTTGATCAAAGTGCTCGGGGCTGCCGGTCCCTAAAATTTGGATGACATAGATAGATGCACAAATTTGAAACTGACATAGATAAGAATGCACAAAGACATCCGCCGGATAAGGAATGGACGCCATAATTTTCATGAGAACGGATTGAATTTGAAACATTCCCCACTTAAAGCGACATGCTCAAAGTTTACCTTTTCGTAGTTTTCAACAAAAATCACTTCACATAACTTCCTAAAAGTGCTTTATTTAAAAAATTATAAATAAAGGGCTATCCTGGGTATGGAACTTTCCAAATTGAACCCTTTCCCCCCCACGAACCAAAATGGCCGCTTTGCAAGGATGTGTGTTATATTATTAGCAAATATATGTGAGGGGCATTCTGGTTCTTGGGGGGGAAGACCCCATTTTTGCATTTTTTTTTTTGGGGGGCCTGAACCCTAAATGGAATTGCAAAAACAACAACACCCATAGTACTTTATACATGCATACCACACTACGGGTATGCACTAATCTACCAAGGGCTCATTTCAGTATCCTTGGATTGGACAATGTTAATCCCGCTGACCATGCAGCTCTGGGTATCATAATAATACTAAACTGCAGTGGGGTGTATTTGCTCAATTACTGTTGAGTGAAAGCTATTAAACATGCGGGCCACGGGAGTGGGATTTTACATTGTGTGATTGTGGGTTTACTTGCTCATGATATAAAGTCAGCTGTCATGGCCAAAGATTGGCGGGTCATTGTGGTTGCATCAGAGTTTGCTTGGTGTGCTGAAGACGATTACGTAATCCAAATCTTGGCACTATTGCACTACCATGGTATTTGGGTTTTGTTGCTGCCTCATGTAGCCTCTTTGTAGCTTATGAGGACAAAATGTCTATCTTAGCATCATTTACAAGCTCTATAACAACGCAAGCTATGCAACATCTCCCTGTTTCTTCATTTAAGAAGTCATAACTGGTCACTGTAACGGAGGCATGCTCTAGCTTTGCTTTTTTCCAGAGAGTATACCCCTGAAGTTTCTCAGACTTTTCTCATTTTTTTTTCTTGGATTACAGTGTATATTTTGTGATTATAAAACACCTTGCAGACATGATAAAGTAATTGTAAAACACCAACTCAAAATTGATGATGAATATAACTATATGATTATAGGGCCTCCTTCCTTTCCATTTTTATCCGGCGTGTCCTTTGAAACATTGACCATAATAAAAATGCCAAATTGTGGAATTGACATAGATAAGAATGCTCCTTTGATGTAATGACCTGCTCAAACTTTGCTTTAGCTCTCCAATCAAAAACCATTTTATATTTTCACTCAAAGGAGTAATGAGCAGGAAGAACCTGCAGAAGAGGAGCATTACTTGGAATGGAAAACAGTGTGAGTGCAATATCACACCACCGACTTTTTTATAACTGACAACACACTAGGCACTGTTCAATGTAGCCTTCTGTTCATACAAATACTTTTCCTTTCCTTTGGTTGTACTATATTTTACTACTCCTGATCTCAAAGAAATACGGTATTGTAGAAAACTCCACGTCCACTCATCCACCGCTTTGGCCATGTCATATTAAAGGTCTAAAATGTGCACATTTGTAATTTGTTTCCTTTCCTTTGGAGGAGCAGCAATTTCCATTCTGTGCAAAAGACTTCCTTTTGAAGATATATTTTGGAGGAGTCATTTCAAATGTATTTTTTAGTGGCTTGTTACAGATTCAGATGCTCAGAAAGATGAGTGAATTTGCCTTGGTCTGCAAAAACTCCTGTAAAATTTCCTAAAGCTATTACAAAAATGCATACAAAAGTATATTTTTCCCTACATTACCAAAAAAGTGGTTATCCCTTAATCATTTATCCCACATGCTATGTTATATGAATTGTTGTCCAAAGTTGAATCTCTTATGTTTTTAATTATAGTTCTCCTATATGATACATTTCTGTCTGTTTTTAGATTGCCCATCCATCACCCCTACCCCACTCCATCTGATCTCCTAACCTGTTCAACCACCCAATACGTACTGGTAACAATGCTGTGTTTGCCATAGACATCAAGTCACCCGCTCTTCCTTAATCCTGCTGGCTGTAGATCCTTGTAGCTTTGAGCTTTCTATTGGTCTTGGAAGATGGACTTACAACAAAACATTACTGGATGTTGACTGGGGTGTTGAAAGATATCTGCATATAGGAGATGTTATGAAAATTATGTGAGTACATGATTAATAGTTGTTGTTTTTATTTCATTTATTTTGTTCTTGTTTTAACAAATTTTAACAGGTATGTTGTACATTTCATTGTTAGTACCTCTAACATTATAGCAAAAGTAGCCTAAAAACAATTATCAGGTGTGAGAAATCAAAATAAAGAATGCATGAATCATCTAAAATATCTTATAAGTGAGAATAAAATAAGAAGACTGCATTAAAGATAATTAGGGAGTATACAGGGTTGCCTTTAGAATTAAGGCTATGTCTTAAAATTTCAAATGAATATGACACTATGCCAGTCTTGCCATTTCCAGGGGACAAAAGCATGGTCTGGGTAAAAGCTGTTTTGGTTGGAGAGTAAATAGGGTTCAAAAAAGCCTGATTTGGCAAGATTTGTCATCTTTTTGTCCCGGTTTTCCCCCATTATTTTTTTTTTGGTTGGAGGGGAGCACTCTGGCCCCAGCCATGTCACTGATATGGCAGCATTTTTGGGACAGACAAGCCTGAACAGGTACAATGTCAGATGAGACGAGCCTGCAAAGAAAAATCCAATATAGCCAAGACTGCCTTAGGAGCAAATCAAAAGTGTTTTTTAATGTGGTTCAGTGTGATGTGAGGCCTTTTTAAAAGTAGTATTGAACAAAGGGGGTGAGACAAGGTGTGGAGGGGGAAACATGTTTTGTCATATATGTTTATTTTGCCTTACTTGTGTGAAGTTTACCAAATTTATATAATCCATGGTTTACAGTTATTCTGTGGATAAACTGGATGAAGAAAAATCCTTCAAAGTAGATCTCTCAATCACCATCTGCATTGATGACAGCTGTGAGACCATCCCTATCCTGACAGACATCCATGTTCCTATTCCATTCTGCAACTCTAATGGTACTCTGACCCTATCTGGGGATGGTACCATAGATGGCTACCTGCAGCAGGTGGCAGAGGATGCAAGTGATGCTGCTTTTGCTCTGGTACTTCAGTCTCTAGGCATCAAGGTAAAGTGTTCTATGACAGCTACTGGTTCAAAATCTTTTAGGTATTTGAGAACATATGTGCAAGTGTCTGCCCAAAAGGCAAATCATTGTCAAAGGTACAACTGGATTAGTCACCATTGTGAGTGTGCTGCACTTAAGATGGGGTTCGTGATGTGGATTCGATTCAATGTAAGCATGTGATGAATTTCAATGTGTGCCATGAGTGTTGTGTAAAGTGTCCAATGGGTGCCATGGTAACAATTTTGTTATAACAAATTAGGAGATCTAGTAGATGCATTCATTGCCCATTGTTCAAGAAACTGTGGTTCAACATTAAAGACCAACAGATTCACTTGGATGGGTTTAACATGGTAGATGGTCTGATTTGAGGTCTAAGTTAAGGAAGATATTATTAGAGTTAGAGGTTAAGGGTTAGTGTTAAGGCTTTGGAGCTATCAGGTAAGAAAGGCAGAGCACAAAATTGTCTATGACCAGAGATTATTTTTGAGAATTTGACCACCACTTATGCTCCAGGTGCATAAGCGGTGAGACTGAATGCAAAACTACAGGATGCGCTATTCAATATTTTGAGTGCTGATCACAATAAAAGTATCAATTTATTTAAGGATTAGAATAACAAGTTTGACACAGCAATCACTGGTCTAGTGGTGAGTTAGCTAGCCTCATGATACCATGGTTGGGAATTTGAATCCGTCTGGAGGGAAAAAAAATCATGGTCCAAAAGTCAGAAAACAATTATAACTGCCCTGTGTGGATTTTAAAAGAAGACCTGCTCCTGGACCATGAGTGGTGGTCAGAAACTACAGCATATATACTAAGCAAAGGATCAGTCATGCTCTATTAGGATAGGTAATCAAAATATTATGAGGCCTATTATGTAGCCAGCTGATATTTATAAACTACACCATTATTTTTGTGGAATATAAGCCACACCTCATATAAGCTGCATTTGTCTCAGATCCAAATTTGACTATGAACTTACCTGGAGTACCTTGACACACATTGTACTAATTAGCCTTCCTTTATTGTTGTAAACTGATGATTTTTTATTATTTAGGACTACATCAGTAATACTGAATGTGTTATGCCAGTACCATCAAGTGGACCAGGCTGTCCACATATTACAATACCATCTTTGCCCAGTGAAATCACCTGCACCATTAGTGACCGATGCCTTGGGTTGCAGTGCTGCGTGGACATGGATTTCAAAGTGACCCAGCATAGCATCACTGCATACATCATGGTAGATGCCTGCAACTTCAAAATCTCTGTTGGTTTAGGGGAATGGTTTCTGGAGATTTCTTTGTTTACATATGAATGGGGAAAAGAGATGACTGAATCTTTGGGCAGTGCAATTGAGATCAAGTGAGTGCATGCATAATGTGTTCAGTGCTACTTAAAGGATATACTAACGTCCATGCATTATCCTTCCTCGATTCAATAAAGTTCATGCCTTGAGACAGAATTTTTTGCATATGTATTCAGGCACTCTCTTATACATATTTGCTTACATGTGTGAATCAATGTTCATACTGACATCACTGACTCAAGGAGGGCAAAAGCACTATAAAAAAAGATCTTGATGATACTGAAGGTGTGTACAATTTGAAGTCAGTCGTATACACTTTTTGTTAGAATTTACTGCACATTTAAAGAGACATGAGGAGATTTCCAGGAAGAAGCGCCCCTAATTTTTCTCGAACCCCGTTTTTTACATATTTGGAATGCTTACCAATGTATTAGATCACACCTGAAGTGAATAAGCCGAATATGACGTCTTTATGTAATAAGATGATGATTTAGTAGTTTCTGTTGTGCACGACAGAAAGTCAAAGCATGGTTTTCTATGGGGAACGATTACGATAGCAGGCAAGTTCAAAACAAGGTTTGCGGTTTTTCTTTTGCACCTGTTTGTCCAATAAACCTTCCAAACGTTCTCGGTAGGTGGTCTACAACCAATCCAGGGAAATTTGAGAGAAATTTGTATCATAAAAAAATCTCCTCCTGTCACTTTAAGGGATGCCCAATCACTGTCATACCTATCTGTTAATACCTTGTCACAAAGGTCATAGGTTAATAAGGGGTCACCTAATCATTCACCTAGCCATGTTTACTGTTCTATACTAGATTGCTTGATTTGCTGTTCATTTTCCTTGTAATGTCAATAAATGTTTTTTCCATCTTTGTTTCTAGATTTTCAGTAGACAAACTGGACCAGCTCAAAGTCTTTGAGCTCAGCCTGTCTCTCCAGATGTCTCTTGAGGGCGACATCACAGACTTTCCACTCCTGGTTGACACCAGAGTCCCCATCCCAGTGTGCAATGAAAATGCCACATTCACCCTCCCAGGGGATGGGTCTGTTGAGGGGTTTGTCAGGGCAGTGGGTGTGAATATTGGCCAGTCTGCTGTTACTGCTGTTATGAGACATTTGGGAATTGAGCAGTATTTATCAGGTCAACAGTGTTCTGTTCCACAGCACGACCTACAAACACCATGTAAGTACTTTATTTTGACTGTGGAAATTCCAACTTACCTGGTAGTCAAGTGGTGCAGTTTTTTTCAGGTTGTACTTCTTCCAATGGCAGCAGTAGATCCCTCCTTCCAAGCAAATGGTAAAAATGGGAGGGGGGTGCTAGTTTTTAAGGCTTTGTTTGACTTCTGACATTTGTTTGGTCCTTGCCTGCTGCACAAAATTTAGGGAAATTAAAGTTAGCACGAACCACACCTCATGCTGCTTCAAATTAATTCTCACACTGTTTCAATAATATAAAACAAAATAATTTTGATGTTCTATTATGCGGTTCTCTCAACATTCTCTCATTTCATTTCACTCAGAAATTTTGTCACAAATAGCATTGAACAAATATGTTGACCTTTTTAGTTTAAAATGATAATACCCTACAAGTTTTCTTCTGATCAACATGTTGTATAATCCATTGTGAATGTATTAGTGATATTCCATTGTTTTATTATGCTTTAATTGTCTAGATTGCCCACCAGGCTTTACTCTACCATTGATAAACGACCTCATACAGTGTTCAGTGGATGAGAGATGTCTAGGTATCCAGTGCTGTGTCAATTTAGACTTAAAGATTACCTTGCTGATGTTAAAGACATGGCTCATTTTAGACCCCTGTGACTTCAAACTCTCCATTGGATTTGAGAACTTTCATATCAACTTGACATTGTTCTCGTATGATTGGGGTAAAACAGAAGAATTAGATATTGGAGATTTTATCACTGCAAGGTATTAATCACATTGCTTTTGTAGAAGGATCATTTCCACATAGACCGTTCTTATAAGTGGATGAATTTTAAGCCCCCACAATAGTCATCAAAACAGATGTATGTATGTGTGTGTATGTGTGTGTGTGTGTTTTTATGTCTGTATGTCTGTGTGGATGTGTTCACCAGAGCGACGTTAAGTGGGTAATTGTAAGTACATATGTAACATTAAGTGTTTTTTTATGTAATGTTATAGAAATGATCAATTGCATTTTACTCAGCAAGATGAAAAAGTGTCATGAAGTGGTCCTGAAGGTGTGTGCAGTCAAATGTCGAAGTCATGATGCGATAGCTTGGGGCCAATAAACCTTTGCTATTGACACACACCCTTGGTTAGAATAATTTGCAATAATTTTTCAGTGCAATATCCAATCACTTTAACACTTAGCATGTTTATAGATTGCAACAAGGCAGTTGGGAACGTGTATGCATGCTGAGGTCAAAGGTAATTAGATCATTTGGGAGCATTGAACTTAATGCATTGCTTGAATGCTTTTAGTTACAATTTGTTGGTAGGTCTTTCCAACTTAGTTGCAAGATATGTTTACTATCTTCTTTTTTTAATATTACAGCCTCACTGGACATTTTATTGCTATTTACCCGCAGGTACACCATTCGTAAGTTAGACAGTGAACAAGTCTTCAGCATTACTTTACAACTGGAACTGTGCATAGATAATGTCTGCAACACTGTCCCAGTCATTCAAGAGGTCAAGTTCCCATTCCATTATGTAACACAAACTTCAGTCATTTCCAGCTTCCTGGGGATGGGAGTGTTGATGGTTTTGTGCAGGAACTTGGAGGAAAAGTTGGTGATGCTGCTGTAGATATGGTGCTGAGAAAATATGGATTAGAGGTAAGTCCGGATTAATGACACATTCAGATGCCATTGTGGTACAGTGCTTAGAGTATTGGACTCATGAGCAAAAGGTTGAGGGTTCAAATCCTGTCAGAGCAAGGATATTAAGTCCTTTGGCAGGGCACTTTACACAGCTTTCCTTTACTTATCTATGAGTATAAATGTGCACTGGTATATGCTGGGAACAGATTAACTGTGCTTCATGAGTAGCATGAAAAAAGGGTGCAACACATTTTAAGCAAGACATTACATGCTTCACACACAAATTGGGTAATATGTGCAATCCTTAACGCTGGTGATATGCCTATTAATCATAGAAACTTCAATAATTCAAAACAATTGGATTTCTTATGGAATGATCGGCTCATCATGTTTTCTTAGCCAGATAAAACTTTAAAATAATATTAATGTTTTACCAAATTCAAGCATGTTTGATGTAGTGGTAAGCACTTTTGCAGTTCCTTTAATATTTTATTTTGCAGGGATTCTTAAGTATTGAGGCTTGCAGTGCTATGTTTATGCAACCATCTGGTGGTAAGTAAAACTGATGCATATTAAAAGAAAGAAAAATAATTTTTGCAGTGGGTTTTGTTTTGTTTGGAACAAAAGAATCAAAAGCAAAACGTGTAAGTTGCAAATATGGTGAACATTAAGGTATTCTTTTGAGCGCAAATATGGTAAACATAAGGTATTCTTTTGATCTCAAATGGGCCTACTTCATAGATAGAGCAATGATGCATTTTTTTTAAAAGTCCAAATAACTAAATCATTACACTGAACTGATTTCCTTTACACCAATGTTTACTGAAACATATGCATTTCCCTTCTGAGAAGTGGAATGCCCCAAATTACCATAATTACACCCCTAAAAGAGAAATGGTCTCGACCAGTGACCCCAGGTCACACCCTGTCGACCTTAGCTCTTCCTCAATTCCGTTTTGGCCGCCAGTCAGAACGGACGTGTTACCGCAGCCTCTGTCTATTTAGCAGCCAAAATTAACTGAGATTTTGATACTGGACTAGTTGTCGTCTCATACGGAATACTCCTACTACTATACCATATCTATCTGGATTATATACTGGATTATATACTGGATTTATAGCGCACATTCGGACGGAATAAACGGAGACTTTTACACCGTCGGAGAGCTCTTGTGTTGTATCCTTTTTTACCGCCAATGCGGTCATGTGATCTGTGTAGCGGGAAATAAGGTAAACAAGGGCAGCCATTGACGCACGTGTTGCTGCTTTGACTGCCTTTGACTATATGTGTGAGTTTGTCTTGTTATTTTGTTATCGGGCTTGCTCGCTAACAATTTATGTGGTCTGGTGTGCGTGTTATTTTATTATATGCTTGTGGTATACTTAATAAAATATGTGAAAACTGTGTTTGCAAAAAATTTCTTTAACCGTTCGTGACTCAGTTACAGAGTTGGTTTTTGTGTCTTGACGTTTGCGTACCGAGAGACCTCCACGGCACGCTGGTTATTTTTCTGTACGGTTTTTATTGCGCACGCTATTCCATCTAGCAGCTCACGCTCACCCCGTTTCATATGGCGCACAATTGCGTTCGCTGCCCTGCCTCCATTCATGAGTGGGACCCCTATCCTTTATGTATCGAACACAGGCAATGTTCCCGCACCGACCGGTGCGCCTCTTTCTGTCTCGGACTTACGGATGTTCAGTGGGCAACCATCGAACATGGGTACGCCGCTCGTGTTGCGTACACGGGGAAGGGGGGTGGTAGTCGGGCTCCGGCCCGGGGTTCGTCCAAGGCAGCCGCTGCTGCTCTGGGTGCTCCCGAAGGTGAGGTAGCTTCGGCTTCTTCACGGCATGCTGATGAGGTGGCTTCGGGCCGCCCCGTCGGCGCGCCACCGGCCGCTAGCTCGCCTGGTTCAGCCCTAGGGGCTGCTCCGGTGCAGGCTAGCGCGGTCTGCTCTGCCAATCCTCTAGGGGGCTTGGCGGCGGTAGACGTTCCGGTAGTGGTGAGTGGTGATGGTGAGGCCCAGGTCGCCCGGGCTAATCCATCGCCGATGTTGTTCGCACCTAACGTGGTTGCGGTCCCGGTGTCTTCGGGTACTTCGACCGCGACCACGGTGGCCATTACTTCGGGGTATGTTGCGGCAAACCCTGGGGCTTTGGCCTCGGCTTCCCTTTGCGGAACGCCACAGGTGTTGAATACGCTCGCTGCACCCCGCATGACTAGCCTTGCTAGTTATGTAGTGCCTCCCCAGCCGGCGCCGCTAGCTGCTCCGGGCCCTTCGGGGCTTGGCGTGGCGGGTGGTGCTTCGCTGGGCTGGCCTCCGCAGATGCCCCAGCTGACTAGGTCGGCTCAGGCCTCTCTTGCGGGTACGCCTGCTGCGGTAGCTAGTGCTGGCCTTCCGGCACCGGTGTCCGCGGCGGGTCCGCCTATGGTGGGGTACCCGGTGGGTGCCCCTGCCTCTGGCGTTCCTGCGGGGCAGCCTTCGTGGCCTACCCCTGCGGGGACACTGTACCCGCCGCAGCCTACCTTCTCAGGTTACGCTGCTTCCCCGTACGTGGCTTACCCACCCCAGTCGAGCTGGACTGCTGGGGTGGGACAGCCTGGCATGGTCTTTCGACCG
>JAMKCH010039484.1:0-14863 GCA_023653785.1 Ophioderma brevispina | reverse complement strand
CTTTGACCTCGAAAATATTTTCAACATGTTAAGAATGTCATCAGGATCATTTCAGCTTAATCGTAGAAGTGTTCCAATTTGACCTATTGACCTTGAACCCTCGAAAATATTTTCAACATGTTTTAGAATTCATAAGGATCATTTCAGTAAAATTTCAGCTCAATGGGGAGCATTTTAAAAAATAACCTTTGACCTCTTAATACCTTTGCCTCGACAAGTTTTCAACATGTTAAGAATGTCATCAGGATCATTTCAGCTTAATCGGTAGAAGTTTCAAATTGACCTATTACCTTGACCTCGAAAATATTTTCAACATTGTTGTTGAGAATGTTTGGGTTACCCAATAGGATATTTCAGTAAAATTTCAGCGCAATTGGAAGAATTTTTAAAAAATTGACCTTTGGACCTCTCTAGTAAATGACCTTTGAACCGAAAATATTTTCAACAGTTAAGACTGGTCATCAGGATCCCTTCTGGCAAAGTTCAGCTTAATCGGAGCAGTTTGAAAATTTGAACTTTGATTTTTTTTTTTTTTTTTTTTTTAACATTTTTCAAAATCTTTAGAATGTCATAAGGATATTTCAGTAAAATTTCAAGCTCAATCGGAGCATTTTGAAAATTTGACCTTTGACCCGTGGATACCTCCATTGGCCATATGGAATTTATTAACATGCATCTGTGCAAGAAGCATCAATCTACCACCTTGCATATGTTAGATATGAGTTTTTTTGAAGATATTTATAAAAAAACTCAGCCGAAAATGACCCTTTAATGACATTTGATCGTCAGCGGGGCATTAACTTATGAAGGGTCCCAAGCTGCTTTCATATCCATACGGTTCAGGTTACCATTCAACTAATATGTAGGCGAAGTAGCATATTTGGTGAAAACAACGTTTTTGACTCCTGTGACCCTTGTACGTGACCTTTGACCCCAAACAAGTCGGATCACATATCGTCGCTGGGTTGGTCATGAGGTTTGTTGTCAAGTCCTGTCAAACATTGATGAAAGTGTGTGGCAGAACGAAGCAAATTGAAGTTTGACCGGAAAGTTGACGAAAGAAAGAAACCTTACAGAAAAAAAGCACAGTCGAGCCCTCGACTGTGCCATAAGAAAAGGCAGAGAAGTAGACGCAGAAACGACACATGAGTAAAAGCGTGAGCAAAGAACCTATAGATATTCGGAAACAGTAAATCATACTCAATGTTCGAAACCACAACCCTATGATATCCGAACATCGAACCTTATGGGTACTGGAACAGTAAAAACTATGCAATGATTCGAGCCTGGACCCATGCGAAATAACAAAACCTGAACCTTTTTTTCGACATAATTGGGTGTTTCTTCGGAGCGTTCCAAACATTCGGAAAGAGGACCATTGGGAAAACCGACCTTAAGATAACAATGATACATTATGTTATTGAGTAACGATTTTGTGTTATTCTTTCCTAAGGAATAAACGAAATTCGTTTTCGGATGGCAAACCTACAATAAGTGCGCTTTGATAGCGAAACCTCCTGATAGCAGGTTAACGTCAATAACATTAGATTTTTTAAGTAACACAAAACAAATGCAAAGGGATTTCATATTTTGGTGGTTTATCTCCTGCGAGAGTATTTACACCTTGCCTTGTTCGGAATGGAAAGGATTGAGCTTCTTCTTCGTAGAGGTATCCACAAGTCATTGGAATGACTTGTGCTGGTGTCAGGATTTATCAGCTGAGTCAAGCTGATCGCGTACTCTTTAAATTACAAAGAGTGAAAAAAAAAACACTCCGAAAAGAATCACTGCCTTTCACTTTCGCAAAGGTGAGAAGTAACACACTCGTCGTAAAAGTTGTTGTCCTCCATTTCACTCTTTAAGACAGCATTCACGTTCTTTTTAGGTGAATATATGTAGAACGGTAAACTATTGAAATGTGCACTCAAAAATGAGTGACTTCACTTGTAAAAATCAGCGAAGTGAAATGTCCTACTCTTTAAAGAGTTAAATTGGAGGACAGCACATGTTTAGAATGGTGTTCACTCTCACTCTTTTTGGAGTGGAAAAAGTTCAGTGTTTTCTCTCCCTTTTTGAGTGAAGTAACCACACGTGCAAACTATTTTGATGGTTTACACTCTTTTGCGATTGAATTAAAGATTCATGGGTCGTTTTTTTTTCACTCTTTTTTTTGCATTTAGAGAGTATATCCATTATAACGGAGACGACGCTCCTAACATGGTCCGCTTTGTGGCTGGGGATGTCAGGGATTTTCAGCCATACCTTATTCCACACTGGCTGCGAGGTTTGTGTCGTTTTTGTTACTCTCTGTATCCCTGGACCGATGGCTAAACGGCCCTTCCGAAGGACGGGGATTCTTTCGTGATTAATTTGCCCAATTCCAAGTGAAACCCTGGGAGAGAGGCGGCAATCTCTGCATTTAATCAATAACCTGGATAACAGATCAATCCAGAATGAGTACCCGATAAATACATGAAAGTGACCCCACCGGGGATTCGAACCCGGGATTTTTTTGGGTAAATTTGCGCCACAGGCAGCACCCTAACCGCTAGACCCCCGGTGCTCCCCTCGTGGCCTCAATGATTAAGCTTAGGGGCAAGAATACTTCGAATCAGAGTAGGTTTTCTGAAACATTTTTTGAGAAGACATTTTCCTACTCGCATTATAATCATCCGTTATCAAAAGACTTCAACATCATTCAAAGCTTCAAAATCCATCTAATTACCTCGATTCATCATTTTTAATATGTCAGTGCTAAAATTGAAATTATAGTGAGCGTTCTTCTGGAATTGGTACAGACATCAAACTTCTTGTGTACTTTTGTGTGTTTGCCTGGAAACATATAAACGTATTTGAGTGTATCGATTTCAGACAATGTTCTAGATTCCGATCACATGTAACTAAGCCAAAAACATTAAAACACCATGACTTAAGGTTCCAGGAGACATATTTTGTAATTAGACTTGTTAAAATTGGAACATTAACGACACGACGCCTCCGGAGCCATATTACATCTATTGTGAAGCCAAATTATTGCGTGCGTTAGTTTACAAAGAATCTGGGAACGGTCCAATGCATCAACAGTACTGTATTTTCTTCGGTTCGCTTCCTGAGGCAATATCAAGTTATATATATATCAATTACAGACGTTTTCAATACCTTGAAGATGCCGCGGGGAAGAGATACATCAATAAGACGAACTGTTCATACCACCTTCGAAGATGCCACGGGGGAAAGATACATTCCAAGTTGGTGGGCATTCAACGCAACTGACGAAAGTTACAAAAGCAAAACACTGCCCAGCCAAATATCTCTCCGCTAATAGGATTACCGTGAGTATGGCATAGTGTACTGCCATAACATAGGAACTCAACGGATGCCAAACACTAAGGGGCCCGATTGCACCAAAAGGCGTAAATTTTACTGTATGACTACATCATAACAATGCAGCACCTTTATATTTTACACATCTTTGAGGCGGGGCCGTGTTGGCTACCATCTGGATCTGTAGGGGGAGGTGGGGGCAATCAACAATACAAATATGCACGGCAGCGGCCATAATGGCTCTGGAAGAATAATTTTTGATTCTTTGGTGTTGTTGAATACGGTGAAAACTAGTATTTGTTTTTTTCTGTCATGCCGATCCTAAGTTGCATAAATTTACCTACAATCGCACTTGGGACAGTTATTGATTTTTTTTTAACATAGCTAAAAATCGTTTGCCTACGACGCATTTTTTCCTTATATACATGTGATAGAAAATTGATTCAGGGGGTACACAGACCACCTTCGCCCCCAATAAATAAACTTAAATACCACAAACACTGGCCAAAAGTATTGCATACATGCGGAAAAGCAATTTATATATTCAAAAATTTATTTCAAACTTACAAGGAGTTCCTGACTAATACATTCGTAATCCTTGTTAAAGTTGTACTTTTCAAACAGATGCTGATTCCAATAATTACGTGTGCGAACAATGTTTATTTGTTTGTCCAATGATTCCTAAATATGGCGGGTTAAAGGAACTGCCTAATGATAATTTACCGATTGTGCTCCAGAAGAAATACAGGCACAGCAACGTCAAAAAGGCTTTAAAATAGTCGCTAATTGACATTTTCGGGTTTTTCATGGTCTACTCTAAAGGTTTAGGGCGAAAATCGGTGTGGTTGTATGGACCGAAAATGAGATAATGCCAATAAAAGATGGGAGCACGTTCATCACCGTTGGACTCGGGAAATTTAATGGCAAGAAAGAGGTCGCGTGTTAAATTTAAAATAACTTTTTAGTCGCACCGTTAACATTGTGCTGTTTGTCATGATATGTGAAACGCGTAATTAGACATGATTTACGTAAACCACGTGAGTTATCATTCGAATTGCATTTCGTGTGTCTCCCAATTTCTCGACTTTTTCGAAGACCACTGTCTTCCATTGACTTTATCTCGTTTCCGGTCCACATAACCACTATGATTTTCTCCCATAAACATTTGAAGTAAACCCTATTGAACCCGTACAATTCATTAAGCGGCTGTTTTGAAGCCATTTCTTTTGTTTCTGTGTCTGTTTTCCTTCTGGAGTAGAATCAGCAAGTTATCGTTCGCTGTTCCTTTAATCCGCCATATTTAGGGAACATAACAATCAAATTAAAAGTTTTTTTCACCATCTTGGATTCTGGGGAATAGCATCTGTGTGAAAACCACAACTTTGGAATGTAATACGTATTGTGTGGTCAAGAATCCACGGTATAATTTCAAATTAATTGGTGATTATGAATTTGCTTTTCTGCATGTTGCAATACTTTTGGCCAGTGTGTGTACAATCTGTACAAAATATGTCTGTCATTTCTAGACTATATGTTAGTAGCGTCCGTATCATGGACACACGCCGCCCCGGATCAGCATACTCAGTTGAATAAATCCTGACACCACCACAAGCCATTACCAATGATTTGTGGATACGCTAACATGGCTAAGAAGATTTCTAGACCACCCAAATGCACAAATGCTGAATCCAAATTAGGATTATGCCACTTTGTGATCTTCTGCATTTTGAGATATCTTTTTATGCATCCTCTGAAATGAGACAACTTTTGTAACAATCGCTTTTCTTCATGGCTGAGTACTTGCCCTTTGTTTACAGATACGCTCGTATAACCCAGCAATAAAATATAACCGAGTCTTCCAAGCAACACAAACGGCCACCCACCAAGCAAAGAACCACCAATTAAGAGCACAAACATGAAACGCCACATGAAATACAATGCAAAATTACCAAGCAATATTTGCAACAACCTCCACACAAACACACCATCACCACCACTCACACATACCGACTCTTTCATTTAAAGACTGACTCGGAATTTCCCAAGGATGCCACCCTCAATTTTCTGACAAATCGTGTTTTTACATATACTACGTGAATCAAAAAAATGTGCAAGGATTGCAGATGACCTTGACTTTGATAAAATCACTGAATCATAGATTTTTTGTTGTTTTAATAAAGCAAATCTAATATACTTCCAAATGTTGAAAAAATGAAAGCGATCGATGAAAAAATAAGCCAGATATGACAAATTTTGTAAGCACGCCTCTTTTTCCTCCATTCCAATGAGATTTATACAGTTAAGCAAGATATTATGTTAATATACGATATACGGGCATAGCATTATGAAAGTAATGATGACTCATGCTATCTTGTTTAATTGATCTATGAATAGCCATAATCTCCTTTATTGATCATCAAAAAGAATTTAGCGTTCACACAAAATTTCACCCAATTAAATCCTGATATGTAAATGAAAGGGTTTTCAACACTACTACTGTAATCCAAGTAAAGATACAAGCTATGCCAACTTAACTCTTAGCAATATCCTAAACAATGTGAAAATCTTGATGTTTTGCTCTGCAACAGGTGAATTGCTGTATTTGGATTTGTCATATCAGTTGGCACATTGGTATAAATAGATTCATTGATTATTTTCCGTAGTTGAAATAATCAATCAAGATAATGTAGCATTAAGTTGTGTAAATCCCATAGGAATGGATAATAAAAAGGGGTGTGCTTGCAAAACCTCCCATATCTAGCGTATTTTTCATTCGATTTCTTTCATTTTTTTCAACACATGAAAGTATTTTAGATGTGTTTTATAAAAACAACAACAAATCTATGATATAGTGATTGCATTGAGGGCAAGATCATCTTTAAAGTCTGACTCAGAGATTTCTGAATGTAATTTTTAAAAATATTAATTAAAAATAGTCAACTAGAACTAAAGATAGTCACCTAAAATGCTCAATTCCAAAGTTTGAGATGAATCGGAGTTTTCGTGTTGATGCAGTAAACATTTATGTGTATGTAACATTGCCATAGGATACTGTGCATAACAAAATTTCCGGATCCGGAATTTTTAAACTTTTTTTTTTTTTTTTTTTTGAATGGATAATAAAAAGGGGTGTGCTTGCAAAACCTCCCATATCTAGCGTATTTTTCATTCGATTTCTTTCATTTTTTTCAACACATGAAAGTATTTTAGATGTGTTTTATAAAAACAACAACAAATCTATGATATAGTGATTGCATTGAGGGCAAGATCATCTTTAATCCTTGCACAATTTTTTTTTTTTTTTTTATTCACGTAGTACATAATTCTTGTGCACATACTCAATGCGTGAAATGCAGAGGGCAAAACAAATTGAAAAAAAAAAATCGAATCATTAGAAATTGTTTAGTTCCTCATGATGACACAAAAGGGGTAGATATAGCAAACTTTATTTTAATCCATAGGACCAGACAAATGTCTATAAATCATTTGATCCCATTAAAAACCACTATCCCAAATCCCAAAATGCGCAAGGATGGCAAAGTGGTAACATCGAGATTTGAAATCAGATAGATAACTTTGCTTAGAAATCATCATAACATTTTGCGCTCTATTGGAAGGTGCAAGGTCATATTGGCCTATTTCCAGAAATATTCCGTCAACATACCCGCTCGCTTCTTAATGTCATAAAACTTGATTTCCACAAAAAAACTTCGTGACAACCATAAAGTCAGTACTAAAATAGAGTCAAATATTAAGTTACTGTATATGGAAGAGTTGACCTTAAAATTCAATAAACTACGCCTTAGTATTTAATAATACTAATATATCTGAATTGACAGTCATTGCTACTTCTATTTTCATAATTTTACAAGAAACATATGCAAGGACACGACAAGTCAGTTTCTGTCTACATTCGGATGAACATTCGTCTTTAAAGTAAACATACCCTGAAGGGGAATGTACCAGAAATGAACAATACATATGAATGTTTCTTGCGGAGTTACAAGGGTTAGTTCCGAATCTACACATTACCTGGATGTCTTTAGACTGTTATTAATGTCCCTATCTGTTTTGGGTATGTTATTTTTATGTGTATATCTCTCTATTCTTCCAATGGTCTAGTTTATCATTTGCGAGCAAATTGAAGAAATTTCATATTTTGTGAAAATGTGCCAGTGCCGCGCGGACCTTTTCTGGCAGAATACTAACTCGAAATTTTGGACTTTTTGAGATAAAGTTATTTGGGCAATTTGGGGCGCTGCTTTCATTTCACAAAGTCTTACATGCCAGAAATGCTTTCCTTTCTGAGATAGCACATCCTAACTCGAATGCTTTTTACCATTCTGAAGGTATTTTTTCCGGCAAAACTGCGTATCTCTTAGTTATCGTGTTCATGTCTCTCAAAATCGCCTTATAATTTCATGGTAAAACTACGTAACTCAGAGATACGTAGTTTTGCAATAAAAAATTACATGAGTGCCGGTCTTTTGCTATACAAATTAATGGACTACAGATGCTCAGATCAAACTAAAAAAGCGTAGGATCAAGCTAAAATGTTTGTAAATAACACATATCAAGAATTAATTTCTTTTTAAAGAATTTGGTGGTCAGCCTTTAAACTTTAGCATGTGTATTTTGCCACAACTGCTTTTCCCTAAATTTCTATGGCCAAAACTACGTAACTTGACAAATTGTGTGTTGTAATTCTGAAATGGTTTAATCATTAACCCTCAAATTTATGGATATACAGAAAATGATATGAAATATATTAAATGTATTCAATTCAGCTTAAGTTTTACTGTATAATATAAGGAAAATGCCAAACGGGGCAGCAACTTTAAAGTAAAGGTAAAAATCTCAAAAGGCCTATTTTTGAGATACGTAGTTTTGCCATATAAGGGCTCCCCGCGCGAGCTTTGCATTGTTCAAAATTATTGTTTACCCATACAAGGAAACACATTGAAGGATCTGGATCAATTTATTTATTTATCTTGGGCTGTGTGTAACTCGTGCGCTCAGATTTTTACACGTTCAATTATGTCTTTCACAATTTTTTTCACGTTCACGATTTTTCAAAGTAGGACACTTAGAGTTCACAATGGTTTGGTCTTATCACTTGTAGGGTATGTAAGGAAACCTCTACATGTTAGGGACTACTTCCAAATTCAAACCGCCGTATGACTGTTGGTTTCAGGTTTCATTGTTTAGAACAATACTAATCGTTTGCAACCGGACAGAACCGAGCAAAACTGTCGAGCAACCGTTGGTTGAGATTTGATGTGACCCCTTACAGACATGCATTTTCTTATTTATAAAAAACACTGATAGTTTCTTTAAGTCTCGTCTAACTAAAATATTTTTGTTACAGGTCTATATAACAGGAGGGGTAACAAAACACCCAATGGTGATAAATCAATCTGTAGCTGTTAACGTGTCTTCTATCTATATATTAATTTGTATAAATACCAGTAAAGTATCAATGATATCATGATCGCAAGAAGTTGCAAATTTCCCAATACTTGCTGAAAATAGTAGTTTTCAACGAAAAGAGCGCACAAACACGGGATTTTTGCCGGGGTTTTGCTTTATATGAAGGAGAATGGTTCTTACTACGTAGTAGGTTTCGTGCTTATATCTATAATAATTTGTTTAATAAGACTAAAAACAAAATCTTGCCAGAAGCACCAACCCTACCCCGGAACCTTGACGACCACCCTACCCCTGAGAAAAGTGCTAAACCGTTACCATCTAATATTTTATTACAAAATTAAAGCACAAAATGATCCTTCAAAAAATCGAAGCCGTTTGAGCATTTATGTGAGCGGGTTTTTTTGTTATTTTGTTTGTTTGTTTTGTTTGGTGAAAAACTTCTTCGATGGTTTCACCCCTCGACCGTTAGACCAGGCTTAAAATATGCAGCGAATTGATCAAATACATATTGCCAGTGCTTTTAAAAATTTAATTTGTGAAAAAAAAAATTATTCCTGTCTTGTGTACACCTTGCACAAAGATATGCAACTTTTTTTCAAATCAAATTTGTGCTAAGCATAGTTTTTCTGAGCATGTTTTTTTTTTAATTCAATAGCTAAATCAGGTGCTTCCCTTTGCTCTTTATGTGGTCTTAAAAACAATTGGTAAAAAACACCAGTAGTATATATTGGGACCTCTAACTGCCTCAAGACTACCAATACTTCCAATTCTTTAAAAATGGGCGAACTACTAAACTTCAAAAGCAGGTCCGTACTTGTTAAAGAGTTGTCTTTTCTTAAAAAAAAAATGTGAATGTATGGAAGGCAAAGAATGTTCAACAGATGCGAAACATTCGTGCTTGTATGGAAATTTGATGCAGTCTCGGGTATACTGTAATTAGTTGCCACATCAACCTTGTTTCTTTTCTGTAACAACGTTTATCACCCGCGACTGTTAAATAAGTAATGAATCGTGCTACTCAAGAGCTAATACCACTAATCCAATGGAATGACTTCCAATAATCTGTCTGTCCAGCAATGAGAAAACAGGTCATGGAGGTGTTGTAGTTTTATTATTTATTTTATTTATTACTGGGACACTTAATAAGCGCTCAATCATAAAAATACCAGAGCGCATCAATACAAAGAAACATATACAATTAAGAACTTAAAATCTACAGACTTACAAGTACAGAGCCATAATTACTACAGCATATAAAAAACACGATTTTTAAAAGACAAATGTGTGCTCAGCGGGAGAAAAGAATTAATTCGGGAAGTAGTGGGTTTTAAGTTTCTTTCTGAAGAGAGTAGTTGAAGCAGATCTGATGTTGGTTGGGAGCCTGTTCCATTCGCGAGGTGCGAGAGCTGTGAATGCTTTATCACCAGCTGTTATCAAGCGTGTGCGAGGTACTGAAAGACGTGTGGTGTCAAGAGCAGATCGCAATCCAGGCTTGCCCGGGGCATAGAGGTTGAGGCAGTTCCTGAGGTAAGATGGCGCTTTCTCGGAAATACACTTATGCACCAGGACCATGGTCTTAAACAAAATCCTTTCTTTCACCGGCAACCAGTGTAGATCTTTTAGAAGTGGCTTTGCGCTCTCATCACGTCTACGTTGGAAGATCAGACGTGCCGCTCTGTTCTGCAAGATTTGGAGGCGGTTGATGTATTTTGAATTTATACCAGCCAGTAATGAATTGGCATAGTCTAGGCGAGAAATGACCATCGAACGGGTAATGTTATTACAAGTGTTGACATCGATGAACCGGCGAATTCGGTATATGTTTCTCAGATGAAAGTTAAGTGACCGACAAACGGAGTTGATGTGGTTATGCATTGACATTGTGGGATCGAAGAAAACTCCAAGGTTCTTGACAGAGTTAGATGGTTCAACTTCAATATCACCAATTTTAAGTTTGAGTGAGGGCAGGAGTTTCAGTGTATTTATTGTTCCAGCGACAAAGAATTCAGTCTTTTGGCTGTTGAGTTGGAGTTTATTGATTGTTGGGGACATAAAGTTGAGGAGTGATTGAAGGGAACACCATCATGATGATGAAGATGATGATGATGGTGGTGGCCTAGATAGGACTTAGTGAGGCTCGCAAGTATAGATTTCTGTATTCCAACAGTTAGATACGTAAATCGATCTGTTTTTAGTAATTATCTAGTTTGAAAGGACGTGGTATCTTCAGCTTCGTCCCCATTTTGTTCGGCCTATCGAACTTAAGAAATTCACATCATTAAGGTAGAAGGGGAGGGATTAGACCCCCCCAAAATTATTTTTTTTTTTAAATTTGTTTTTTACACTATTCAACAGAGCACATATTTCTCTTTAAAATACTTTTTATCCCATTCAAATCGGACATTCGGTTCGATAGTTATCGTCAATTCTAGTTCACCGTTTAATGTAATTGCTTGCCTCAAAACATTACAAAACAAAGGAAATTTAGTGTCGCAAATTTCTTTTGTTTCTTATTGTTTTTCACCCAGCTATTTTAACATTTTTACTTTTAACATTCCGTAACTTCAAAATGGAATATAGTTTAAGTCTGCAAGTACATGCATGTAGTATCAACATTTTCTAAAATTCATGTACTTTCTAAATCTGTTTTCAAAATTGCTTTTAAATCTGAAATAATTTGCATAATAAGCAAATTAAGTGTTTCTAGATTTAAAAAGCGTGTTTCTTGTATTACATTTTTTTCATGAGTTGCGATCTTTAAAAAAATTTGCAGGCAAAACTACACCCCCTATAGAGCTGAAACTTTGCACAAATGATCTTTAGACCAAGAGCTGGGATTTAGTCTAACTTTCAATGTACAAGAATTTGAAATTTTCAGGTTTGGTCAGATGTTCCAAAATTCATGTGTGTCAAATCATATTTTGGTATACCCTACCCCCTCTATATGTGGGATGTTCTTTAAAGTTAGACCAATGCATAAATCTTTTCAAAAGTTTTAATTTAACACCTCAATCAACTTTCTGTGACATTTTATTACGGAGCTACATTTTTTTCAAAACCTGTGTAATTTGCGCTAATTAAATATGCACATTAGCTAATTAATATGCAAGAAATTTGAAATTGCAGGTTTTTTGAGTACTTTGTGATATACTTATTATTTACCCAAAGACTTAAGTTTCTATCATGTTTCTTAAGAAAAAAATGTCAATCCCTCCTCTTCTACCTTAACTCTCGTCTCCACGGTTACATAAAAATGCTAAACGAGGGCATCTTTTCATTAGTATATAAGGTGAACTATTCCCGAAATTATCCACACCCGCCTCGAAGATGACAAAATTCGAAATAATTATGGAAATTCCCAAGCTGTTTTGTGAAATCAGTAATTCCCATGACATGTTTTTATCGTGTCATCTTGGTTGTTTGTGGCCCACGAGAACGAAAGGGAAAAAACAGCCAAGTGATATACACACACTGGCCAACTTATTGCAACATGCAGAAAACGAAATTCATAAACACATATTGATTTCAAATTATACCACTGATTCTTGACCATTCATTACGTATTAAATGCCAAAGTTGTATTTTTCATACATATGTTATTCCCCAAAATCCAAGAAGGTGAAAAACGTTTGATTTGACTGTTATGTTCCCTAAATATGGCGGATTAAAGGAACTTCGAACGATAACTTGCCGATTGCACTCCAGAAGGAAACTGAAGGAATACAGACACAGAAACAACAAAAATGGCCTACGAATAGCCGCTTAATGAATTGTAGAGGTTCATTATGGATTACTTAAATTTTTACGGGAGAAAATCTGAGTGGTGGTGTGGATGGAAATGAGATAGAGTCAATGGAAGACAGTGGTCTTATAAAATTCTGGAAATTCGGAGATATGCAAAATACAAAACGACGGATAAATCACGTGGTTTACGTAATTCATGTCTAATTACGCATTCACATTGCATGGCAAAACAGCACAATGTCAACGGTGCGATTAAAACGTTGCTTTCAAGTTATCACGTGACCTCTTTCTTGTCATGAAATTTCCCGAGTCCAACGGTGATGGATGCGCTCACATGCTGTATTGACGTTTTCTCATTTCCGGTCCATACAACCACCCCGATTTTCGCCCTAAACATTTAGAGTTGACCCTGACAAATCCGTGCAAGTCATTTACGACCATTTTGCCAGCATTTTGACGTTCCTGTGGCTGTATTCCTTCTGGAGTAACAATTGGCAAGTTATCATTATGCAAGCCCCTTTACTCACCATTTTAAGAACGTGACATCAATCAAACTTTTGATTCTGGGAAACAGTACTGTTTGGAAAATATAACTTTGAAAATATTACGTAAAGGTTTCCGACAACTTCTGCTACAATTATAAACTCAATTTTTGAATTAACTGGTTTTTTATGCATCGTTTGGCATTGTGTGTTAGTATTCTTTGGAATGTTTTTTTTTTTTTTTTTTAAGGAAAATTCCCAGAAATTCCCAGAGTAATTTTGATTAGCTTACTCCAATTCACAATTAATCTATTCAGTGGCATCTGTTAAGTTACCATTGAATATTGGATATGCCTTTTACGGCTTAAGAATTCCCATACCTTTTTTGATTCATGAGGGTAATTCCCATGCTCTTTTTGATTTCATTATTCGATTCCATTCATGTATGGGAGAAGGTGTGGGACACCCACTGTAATGGTTGGAATAGCCATATACCACCAATAGAATTATTCAATAAAATGTTTTGGATGACGGGATCCCTTCCTACACATTTAATAAGTATTTTGTATAATATCCACTTTGTAATACTGTATATTAGACTGGCGGGTAGCATCAAAAATGAATCTCGCACTTGTATATTGTCTTGTCCTGTGTGTATTCCTGTCACTGTATACCCGGATCGCTCAGCATTACTATTAGGCCTATGTTAACAGCCCCGTTTTTCATGGGGCGGCCTGGTTAGTTTATTGGTTAGGGCATTCGCGTTGTGTGGCGAAGGTCTGGGTTCAATTCCTGCCCAGGCGTGTATGTTCAAGGATTTTTTTTCAGGTGTTCACTCTTAGGCATGTTGTGGTTAATCCATGTTTAAATAATTTGTTCCCATGTTCTAGTATGCGATGCGTGGTTTTCTTTCTCCACTTTGAATATAATCTATGTTAAGGAATGCGGGTAACATCAGCAATGATCTCGTGTACTAGATTGTATCGTAATAGCTATATCCCCCCCCTAGTGACGATTGCGCTTTGTCTCATACCTACTTTGTCATGTTAATGATTTTTTGCATATCACGTTTTTAGTCCATAAGATCTTGCATGTTATTGTCATAGACTTTCGCAGTTCTAATATTTTACCAAGAATGACTGAACCTTTTAAGCCTACTGTGGTAGATGTTGTTTTTCCTAGATCTTGCCAAATTATACTTATATGTAATATTACACTATTTTCCACTCACCGAGATTTTGGTAAATCATTATAACCTTTTATGTTTTATCTCCTATGCCCATTTGCCAATATTGTGACTGATTTTTCCCATTATGATGCTACAAGCTGAATATGGATATTTTGTAAAGTTATCTATGGGCTGTTGTAATACATACACAATTGTCGCTCCTTCAAATGTATGTCGGATTCAAATGAATTTGAGTTAAGTATTTCTGGGTGATTCAGGATTAATAATTACCATAGCACATGCAGACCACTTTTGCATTTTGACATGTAATTGTGTGACCAAATCATAAAGGCAGCACATGCACTATATTTTCTGTCCCTATTGATTAACCCAAAAGGCCCGGGGGTCCGCCCCGACATTTTGTCGTATCTCACATATTTGTTATGTTTTCACACCGAAACTACCTGACTTTTTTATTTGAAGCTTGCCGTTCTATTAGACCATTTTGAACAAAACCGGACCTACGGTTATGACGGGCTTTACGTAATCGCGCACGGCGTGCGAGAAAAGCTATGTCCCAAAAAGAAATTACACGGAACAGCATTTTTTTGTTGCTAAGATACACTTAACACTATTGTTTTTATCTTATTATATTTGAATTTATTTGTAGTAAGAGCATGTGTACGCATACTTTGACACACATCCATGGCCTAAA
>JAMKCH010039483.1:0-13530 GCA_023653785.1 Ophioderma brevispina | reverse complement strand
CCTCAGACCGCATGTGTCGCCTGACATGGCGGTTTGTAATGATAGGTCTCATATGACCTTTAACCTTGGCATGTGACCTTTGACCACATCAACAAATGAGGGATCCAATGTTGCACCTGTGACTCATGTTTGGTTCCAATTGAACTTCAACTTTTCAATTTAGGTCAATTTTACATTTTCAAAAATCTTACAACTTGACTTCACATGACCTTTGACATTGGGATGTGACCTTTGACCTCATTAACAGATGAGGGATCCAATATTGCACCTATGACTCAAGGTTGGTTCCAATTGAACTTCAACTTTTCAATTTAGGTCAATTTTACATTTTTACATCTTACAACTTGACCTCACAGGACCGTTGACCTTGGTATGTGACCTTTGATCTTGGTATGTGACCTTTGACCTCATCAGCAAATGCGGGATCCCATGTTGCAGCTATGACTCAAGTTTGGTTTAAATCCGTCGAAGTATGCAGATATTATAGGCAAATGTTAACCCTTTTTTCACAACAACAACAAGACAACAACAACAGACTACAGTGGACAAAGTGATCCCTATGTGTCTTCCTGCCTTAAGGCAGGCGACACAAAAACCAACAAATTAATGGTTAACCATCAATATTAGCAGTATTGAATTGGGCTTTGCAATGTGCATTATTGCTTCTACCATCAAAACCGCAAGAACCTCAAGTTTTTAAGTGAGCTTTGAGTACCTCCAATACAGGCAGACTTAGTGGACTGTTGCATGGATCTGATCCTCATATGTATCTTTACATAGGCACCAACACATCTACATACAGACCTACACACATGGCCATAAGGACCTATACTTAATACACAGTAGACTATGGGAATAACTAGCTCATCTAGAAAAAAAGATATGGCAAAATGTTGACCTTTTTTGTGAAATGTTGAAATACCGGGAAATACTGGTAAATACCTGGTCGATACCCGGGAAATACTATAGGATGTAAAATTTTAAGTACAATTTGAAGACCTCGTGGGGTTAACCTCAAATAACTACATTTTACAGTTATAAATCTTGTGGTGATAATCTGGGTATGTTTGAAGGGTTTAATTTCAAATTCAACTCCACTTCTTTAATAGTATTAATTAGATAAAATCAGATAAGACTACCCTGGGTGTGGGACTGTGGGTCTTAACATTATTTTGACAATCAGACAATCATTTCTGAGGAGCTCAATTGCTCCAGAGCTCCTACAGCTTTCTTCAACAGTCTTTCAGGAGTTCAATAAATCGAGTTCCTTATTACTTGAAAGGCCTCTGTTTTTAATATGACACACTAGTAATTGAGCCCCTTGTTATGCACCTAAATGAACTCAGGAGAGTTACTAGCTCTCCTCTTATTTTTATAAATGAAGGCCTAGGCAATAATAGGTGTTTGGTTCTTATGAAAAAGGACAAGCTACATGTTCTGCATCTAGCCAGTTTTAATTTGTGCATCTTGTGACACACTACACTATCTGCTGGCAAAGTTTATTTCTTTACCCAGGCCAATTTAGTGAATATTTTCTATCTGTGGCTATTTAGCGGTAGCCACTTATATTATCTAGTAATTTTGATGTACATGTATTTTAATTGTTGAGAGAAATGATGGATTAAACTGAAATGTGCAAGAATCTACAGATCAAAAGACTTGAGTCCAATAGCTAAGTTAGTGATAAAATGAAAACACCATGACCCCCCCCCCCCAGGTCATTTATTGCATGAAAGTACTTATCTATGGCTGTTAGTTAAATTTCATAATATAAAGAAAATTAAGTTTAGAAAATTTCACTTTTTGAGTATTTGCCGGTATTTCCCAGTATTTCCCGTTTTGGCCAAAATATGCCTGGTGGTATTTACCGGTAAATACTGGTATTTACCGCCCGGTATTTCCCGGGGTAGGAAATACCGGCCAACCCTGATACCTAAGTTTGGCTACTCTAGCTCATCTGGAAAAAAGTTATGACAAAATGTTTACCGTACCTTTTTGTATCCAGACACATACACGTACACGCACACATCCATCCAGACATTGCCATTTCATAAGCCGGATTTTGCTGCACAATCCGTCCAAAAATGGAGTAGACCATGTGGTTTATTCCATTAAAGGCACTATCAGTGATCCATTCAAAAAGAGTCAAAATATTTGTAATTTGCAATAGTAATCTAAAAAGTGAAGGATAAGTCTGTAGATGTTGCATGTTATTTTTTTTTAAATGCAAAATCAAAAAAAAAAAACACTTCAAAGATATGAATTTCCATTGAATGAAGTTTTGTAGAAAGTGTCCATATGGAGAGTAATGACTAAAATATCTTATTTTGTCTTTATTAGGTTGCTTTCAGCCTTGTAACTTGCAGGATATGTTAGGATAGCTATACTTGTTACAGACATGCAAAAATCTGATTTTTATTTTATTTTCTGATTTGGCAAATCACTGATAGTGCCTTTAAGGTTTCCGAATGGGTGGTCTTTCGGAAACACCCGGCATTGACTTCCATTTAAAGGGGCATTTCGTGATCCACAGCCTCATCCCCCGACTTCCATAAAAATGTTGAGATTTTTATATCGTCTGTACCGTTAGCCTTAGTAATCCATGTGTGCCGAATCTTACGCGCAAAATTCGGTCGCATCTGTAAGAAATTCGCAATTTTGTATTTTCTGTACGTAAATGGACAGAAATTACAGCAGTAGCCTATGGGACCGTGGGAAAAAAGCAATTGCTCGTAAAACAAAACCGCAAGATCGGGATCAGCTCAAATTTTGAGAATAAGCTTTTCTCAAGGATATCTAGTGATTAATGAATAAAACAGAAGGTGCTGAAATCACAAAATGCACCTTTAAATGGTCAGGTTATTTTACATTTAAATATTCAGGCCAAAGCAAAAATACCTGACAGCACTAACAGATTGTGGGATTTTATTTGGGTACACAGGAAATGGGAAAGAAATCATTGTGAGCAAAAAAAAAAAAATCAGAATCAAAATAGTATCAAAAACCAAATTCATGTAACCCATAATGCCACCAGTGATCAAACCCAATCCACTGAAATCTCATCTTCGTCATGTAAGTGTAACAAGCAGACATGTAGTATGAGTACTTTTTCTGAGTCCGAGTATGAGTACGAGTAATTGACCCCCGAGTATGAGTAACGAGTATGATATTGTGGTCCTGAGTACGAGTAACGGTATGCTGTAACAAGCAAAATTTGAAATCCCCGAGTCGATTATGAGTAGCGAGTATTTTTGCCTGAGTACGAGTATGCGTACTATACTTATGCCCGAGTACGAGTAATTAGTACGAGTATTGTGCCTTAGTATGAGTATAGAGTACGAGTACTTTCGCATACTAGTACTTGCAGTGGCCCATCAAGGATCTTTGGATGAATTAAAGTGTCCAAAGACCAGTTCATCTTACTTCACTAAAGCATGCATACTGTGTAGTACATGTAGTACCACCCATACTCGGGTATAAAATGTGTACCCACCCCCCCGGGTGTGTACCTTACCCCTAGTCCTGTACCTTATACTCTCTCAACATGTCCATACATGATGTGGTCACATGCTGGAATCCACCCATAGTCGCATACCCATATCTATACCCGTAGCCATCGTGGTATGGGCTTGTATCCATCTTATAGCCATGGTCTCAAAAAATACCCTCACCCGCAAGTAGGGTCTAATACCCTTACTCATAAACATTATCTGCATACATTGAAATATGCATTTTTTCCGAAGTTTTTAAATTGAAACCTACTTGAATCTTTCACATCTTTCCCATATATGAGCCAAATTAGACCAAGGAGGATGCGTTTTTTTAGGTGTCTTGCCATTGCATTTAAACTGGCCCGGCCTAAGGTGATTTTTAGATTTGTTTGAAATCTGGTCATTTAAATATGTCGACCTGTGACATTACATTTTTAAATGTTTTTGTAAACATGTACTGAAAATGATCATTAACATTATACTTTGACCCGACTACCAACTTCACAGTGGGGTTTTAAAATTAAGCTATACCTACCCTGGCAAAAGGAAGCAAACTGGATTGGATAAAAATGCGGTTTGCTCGTTAAATTGTTATGGAATGGAGCACTGGTAGTATATATGTATATCACCATTGAAATTTGCCATTATTTTTGAAATATGTGATGCTATATCAAACAAAAACAAATTTTAAATATTGAGATTTGTCTGAACATAACAATCATTTTCACACAAACAAATTTTGGGTGAAAGTCACAATTTCGTTATTCACTCAATTGTATTTTTTGATTTCTTGTGATTTTCCCTTTTCCTAGCAGCTAATGCATGCCTCACTTATTTTTGTTTGTAGTGCGAGTACTTTTCTGATTACGAGTATGAGTATTTGGTCTGAGTAGGAGTATGAGTACGAGTATTAGTACGAGTATGAGTATTTGATCCGGAGTAGGAGTACGAGTTATGAGTACAAACAAGCCAAAATTTTAACTCCACGAACGATTATGAGTACGATACTTCATGGCCCTGAAGTACGAGTAATGAACGTACAAGTACCAACAAAAGCCCTGAGTACGAGTATATTACGCGTACACAAATTGTACTCGTACTCGAGTACGAGTATGCATTAGTCGTACTCGAGTCACTACAAGTCCCTGGTAACAAGGCGCAAGCAAAGCTGCAATTTTGTCACAAATTCCCCATCAAATATACTATCTGCAATTCTTTGGTTAATGGCCTTGAAATGGTTTTTCATGTGACAGTCCACCCGAACAAGTGGCCCTTTTTTTCAAAAGAGACATGTTTTGCTAAAAGTGGACCTAACCCCCCTAAAATGTCTTTTTTTTTTTTTTCGACTTTATTAATGAACTTTAATCATCAAAAAATGGACATTCTTTCCTTTTTTTATAAAAAAAGAAAAATTAATTTCATCAAAAAATTCGGCAAAAATGGGACCTTTTGCCCCTTTTGTGCCCCCCCTGCATACGGGCCTGAATGAGTTATCATAGTAATGGCAGCACCGAGATGTATCACATGGCAGCTATTGCACATTACAACCTTGTTTTCAACTCACAAGATGATTTGTGAAGGATGCTAACTTTAGACCCAGGTTAAAACCATGGTTATAGTCCTACATAGTTGACTTTTTTTTTTCCCTTCCAACTACTCTAAAATTGTTGTTTGCAAACGGTGAGAAATTCCCCAAAATGCATGGGCGCGTTTTCGGCCATGCATGGGGGAGGAATTTTTCTCAAACCTTACATTTAACTTTCACAGTATTTGAAAGAAAAAAGGTCCACTCATGAGAACCATGTTTAAATCCAGGTCTAAAGTTAGACTCCATTTCAGATACCATCCATATAAAAAAAAATAGAAAATGGAAGTGCATCACTTTTCCTGTGCTTTCTCCCACACTTGAGAAATCCAACCCGGGTTTAACAACAAAGGATTAAAGTCTAGATTCTGTAGCGCCCTCACACAAAGCCAATCAGTATTGTATGTTATGCCATGCTTCCCAATTCTTAAAAGTCATCTCACCTCTCTACTTAGGGAGGGTCTTATTTACGCCGGGGGGGGAGGGAATGGAGGATTTGAGGGGGAAATCGAAAATTTTTGTTAAGAGAGAGGGGGGACATAAATTTTTCAAATCAACAACGAGAGGGGGAAATGAACTTTAAAATGGGAAATCAGCATGACAAGGGGGGAACGTGAAATTTTTGAACGGACGCGAGGGGGAACACGAAAATTTTTTTTGCCCCGAAAAAAAGTGAATCCTCCATTCCCCCCCCCCCCCCGGCACTAAATAATACCGTTCCCTTACCTTCCTGATTTGACTTTAAGGGGACCTTGCCCTTACTCCTGCATGGTTATGCCAAATTGTTATTTACCTTGTTTTGCTTGCACAAGACATTGATTTGATATGACCTGCCCAGTTCTGCACATTTTGCTTTTGAAAGCAGAGAAAAGGGAAGTTAATATTAACGAGACACTGCATGGTTTGTGAACTTTATATACATTCAGCCCTCACCTGAAATGATTAAGAAGACCAAATCAACGTCCTTATGGTAAAACAGAACGATTTTATAATTAATACCGCCGGCGACATTAATTCAGCAGAACGACGGAAATGGCGTTACATAAGAAACGCATCGTCGTATGCAAGTTTTCCCAATGGCATGAAACGCTGTTTGATGGTCTGTGACCTTTGTGGTTTTAATTAATATCAATGAGTACGAATCTATGATATTCAGTATATACACCTTTGTTGATTAATTAATGGACTTGGAAAACTTAAAAGTTAGCCTACAAATTACTGGATGTTTTTAATCTTCTATTAAGGCTCCTATCTGTTTTTCTGAGTATGTTATCTTATTTGTAAATATATCTCTATTCTTCCAATGGCCTAGACTAATCATTTGCGGAGCAAATTGAAGAAATTTTTTTAATTTGTGAACTGTGGCCAGTGCTGCTTTAAACACTTCTATTACCTGCACCACCCATTATTGAAAATGCAGTTTACGCCCTTTTTTCTGAAATAATGGTCCCCCCAAATGTGTTCAAAATCGAATGCATCATGATGCCTTTTAAACAGGGATGTAAGTCAGCTAAATCATTAATCACTATCGTGATCCCCCGAAAGAGTCAAATATTTGAATTTGCAGGACTAGCTTATAAGTGAAGATATCTTAAAATTGTCATAATTTTATAATCTTTCTTCCAACAAAAAATTCTGCAAAAGAAAAACAGCAGTATTCAAGGCTGTGAATTCTCCATTCAAATATGTGTTGTAGAAAGTGTCGGTATGAACAGTATGACTAAAATATCCGGTTTTTGTCTTTATAGGTTTGCTTTGATCTTATAAATTTGCATAGGGCATGTTAGGATAACCTATACTTCTTACAAACATGCCGAAAATTGTGACATTTTTCTATTGGTAGTTTTTACACACAATCTCTATGGGCTTTGACAGCACCAGACATTTTCCCACGCTGCTTCGTGGGTTGGCTAATTTAATATGCAACATGTATAATCATCAGCAACTCGTACTTTCGACCCACCGTATTCTTTGGTACAATGCACACCGTGGTCGATGTAATCCTGTTGTACGCCCGGGTTGTATGAAAATATAATCCCACAACATTTGACTTCTTTTTTAATCTAATTGATGTGTTGATCCCAAAATTAAGTGTGTCATATTAAAAAGCACATACGTCGAATTATGATATTTTAAGACAATTGAAATAATAGAAATTTATATCAACAGACATTGCTTAATTTATACCGTCTTCAATACAAGCTAATACACGTGCGCAGAGTGATCTTGTGTTGGCCAACTGAGCATGTGGTGAGCAATTGGAAACCCCTTTAGGGCCTATTGCATTGTCTGCCAGGTAGACTCTTTTAGTGAAGTATGTTAGTTAAGACCAATGCATGCATGCATCGTTGTTAATATTTAAATTTGAACAGTTGCAGGGGATTTCCCTGAAGAATGATTAATCATGTTTACAAACTTTTGGCATGCAAATAAGAAATGAAAACTTTATTTTTTTAAAAACATTTTTGTGAGTGTACTTGGGGAAAATGAAATCAGGAGTGATATTTCAAGGATTTTTTCCGCGTCCAGCTGCACGCGTTTAGCTCAAGCATCTGAAACTGCAAAAGAGTGTCCTGGAAACCATAACGCAACTCAATGCGACCACAGGAACAAGAGCAATTACAAACTTAGTACTGTGTGACTTATAGGACTCTATCCGATGAAATATTAATCACAACTGACCAACTTCATCAGTTCATGCATACACATCACCAATGAGTTGTTTTTGGCAATCGCTGGCCAGCCCGGGCCGGCCAGTACATTGGGATTACTTTCCCATCGTGCACAAGTCTCAGTTTTAAGTGCGGCGCCATACGTACTGCGCATGAGCAGCAGGGAATTCACAATCAAATTCATCCAAATTTGCGACCTCTGGTCTTTCTTTTTAGCGCAAATTTTAAACCAGTTTTAACAGACAAAGTGATGTGAGCTTTCCCAAACTTTGAAATTTCATCTCTCTGGAACGGAAAATCATATGGATTTCTTTCAACATGTTTTCAAGGTTTATGCCAGGCGGTGGCGGCCAAGCCTCATTCATTACAGCAACTCGACAAAAATATCAAAAGAAATTACAGCAATACGGTATGCAAACCACCAACCAATTTGGGTGCTTTGTTTGATGTGGGTCGGTCATGTGTGTTCCCATGACCCACATACGACCTCGTCCTCGATCATTATTTACCAAAAAAAAAAACCAGAAATAACCCTTCCAGTGCCAGTGGAGATGATTCTTCAGCTCCAACGATTTTGGAATAACAAAATATTCCTTAACATATAGGGCCCTTGCACAGAAGGTAAATTATATTGAATGTACTTTTGTTTGCCCTCCAGATCATCCAAGGTCATAAGAAGGTTCACATTAGCAAACTATAGAGGAAGGTGTTCATGCAGTATCAAGCTGATACCGCCTGTACAGCACTAAAATTGCTTCACTGTGTGGCTCAATGGAGAAAAAACACTTAAATTGATCTAAAAACTTTAAAACTAAATCTATATAGAACTTCTAAGAACAAGGGGTGTAAGTTTGATTCATGAACTATCCTACAGTGAACACCAGATTTTACGGGTGGTTGAGCAACGTAAAGAACAAAACATTTTGTGGAGAAATTAAACCTCCCATACAGTGAAAGAATAGGATGGTCACATACCACAGTGTACATGTACAGGTGCGGTGCTGTCACACTGCACACACAGAATGTTTTTTTTTTGGGGGGGAAAATTTTATATTTTGGCATGAAGATTTGGCTGTAAATCCGCCTAATACTTGGGCTACGTATTTATTGACCCCTCATTTTTTAAAGAAAAGAATTTACTTTTCATTGTGAAAACACTTCAGATTAAAATAATGACCGTATAAAATTTGTGAATTTCGTACAAGGATGCGAAGAATACAATGCTAGCACCTGGTTCATCCGAACATTTCAGCTATTTTCTACAGGTGATTCCTTTGTATTCTATGCATGCTTGGTTTGTTCTGAAGGCGGTCTGGCCACGATTAAACTATGATCTGCCGTGCAAGCGCCCTATAAAAAATCAGATTTTTTCGTCAAGGTTTCATTTTACTGGTTTATTAAACCAATGGCGATGCCTGAAATTGCGATTTCTTGGCCGCCCCTTCCCCTGGTTATCTCCTACCCATAATGCGGTTATTTTTATTTAATTTGGGAATTTGTTTTTTTATGATACTCAGGTTAATTTATGTAGCCAAACTATTCAAAAAAATCATCCAAGCTTGATATTTATGAAAGCAGACAAGGTCATCATCAAGAAAAATCATTAAACTGGTTAGAAGTTCTTGAAGAAGGTCAAAATTAATGCATTCCCGAAAAGATGTCATTTTAAAGATCAAATGAAAGTTCATCACAGTGATCACACCATACCTTCCATGTTTAAATCGTGAGCGTAAAAGAACGGGGTTCGGGATTTGGGATCGGTTTGTGTATGAATTTATGTGAAGTGGGCATATTTAGGCCCACGTCGGCAGCTCCCAAGTCAGCATATTAAAAGTACACTTATAACGCAAGGTAATCAGTCTTTTTCACCGCATTACAGTCCCAGTATATGTTACTTTAATGTATGAACATAGATGAAAAAAATCATTAATTCATTATTAAAAAACAATATAATTTTTTCTTAAAAAAAATTATTATGTCTTATTTTCAACTAACGGAAGTGAAAGTCTTTCAATAACCAATGCAGCACGTCGTCGCGTCGCACAGTCAGGCGTACCATTGGGTGGTCCATGTAGCGAGTACCTTGATACCGCGATACTTATTGCATGTATGAAAGGTCAATATCTCACGCGGCCTGACCACGACCAGAGGGCGGGCCACTACTTGCCACAGAGCACAGTGTGGATGCTTCTCTAAACGTACAACATTTCGCAGTTTTAACTGCTTAATGTTTAAAAAAACAAAAGTGATTTGTTCTAAAATAGTTACACATCAACTGGAGTCGTAAGTTTTTTAACGGCCGGCATTCAGATGAATATTTTGGCGACCTGTGACGGCTCAAAATTTAAAAACTCAAAGGAACTTACCACACATTGTTCGCCGCCGGGGCCGGGGCGGCGTTTGCGGTTGCTTTCTGAGGTATATCGTAATATTCACAACAGATGTTGTAAAATATGACCGATAGTCATTTCTTATATGAAGCTGAAGTGCTATAAAAATTGTGACAGCCATTTTATAGTTATTCATTGTTAGATATTCATAAATATTGTGACTTAACATATGTGTGAAATATGTTGAAATAAATGATATTTTTGACTATCTTATGAAGATTGTTCGGGTTTATGCGAAAGTGATCTCTCTCTCTATCTCTCCCTCTGCCTATCGATTCAGAATAATTGCTACATTTATTATTAGTCGGGACTGTATCGTCATCTTCTCTATGACCATCTCTCCCACTCTCTAATCCCTCAACTTACCCCGCCATGAAGTTACGCTCATCCGTAACCCAAAGTCCTACAATTAATTTCCCCCAAGCTGTTTTTAGTCTATCGCTCGTGGAGTTCTTCTGCCTTGTTATTCCTTCTCTGATTTTTGCCCAGTTTGTGTAGTTTTACTACTATCACTTTTTCTTTATTTCCTCGTCTGATTCCCATCCTCTCTCTACCCCTCAGGCTTATTTGTCTTTCCCACCCTCCCATTCTCTCTATTTCCGTGACCATCTCTCCGCGGACTTCCCCTCTAAATCTGTTTTTTCCCTCAAAAATTTCCCCCATCTCAAATTACTTTCTCTCCCCCTCTCTACCACTTTAAATATACTAATAATATATATATAACCCTATATCGCAACCTTTGGGAGACAAGGATCTTTGTTTGTACTAATGAATACTGGTTAGAGAGAAATTTACTGTCTCCCTAACGTTCCTTTAGAATCGTGTATTCCGTTCAAGTATATGAGAATATAATATGCCACCCATGAAGGGTAATCCACTAGAATGAACAAAGGGATATGAATATAATTAATTTAAATAAACAAAAAAACAGAACAAGTAAAAAAAAAACGATAAAAACCAAAATTGTTAAAACATTAAATTTATAAATTTGGTTTTTTATAAAATATTATATATATATATATATATATAATATATATATATCTATATATGGAGACACTGATCTTTGTTTTGTACTAATGATACGTTCGGGAGACATTTACTGTCTCCCAACGTTCTTAGAAATTGCGGTATTCGTCACAGGAATGACTATTAATTAGCAAAATGAAGAGGGATCCACTTAGAATAACAAAGGATATAATATTAATTAATTTAATAACTATAAGAGCTCATTATAAGATAATGATTATTCAACTGTCGCCTATCTACCATTGTAGATTATATACATGTATATAAGAGATATAATATATTATATATTTACTATATATGATAATTATGTGAGATATACGAGGAGATAGAGAGTGATATATAGTGATAGATTGGCGACTAATAGAGTCGTTAGGGGGAAGGATGTTTAATCATTAGTTTCTAATGAGCTTGTAAGTTATTTAATTAATGAATATTCATATCCTTTGTTATTTCTAGGGAATTATCATCATTTGCCATAATTAATATTCTATCTTCACGGAATAAATCGCAATACCAAAGGAGGCGTTAAGGGGAATGCCATATTTCCCCATAACGCTGTAATGAGTGTAATATCAAAAGATCGCTTCCCCCTAACAGGAGGGGAGGAGAGGAGATAATATATATACTATAGTATATATATATTATATCTAGATATATATTATATATATAAGATTCTATATATATATATATAATATAATTATATATAATCTATTATAATTATAGATATATATATAAATCTACAAATGGGTATATTAGGGAGACATTGAATAATTTTCATTAGCTTTATATGAGCTTTGTATTATGAGTTTAGATTTAGAAGTGGTTTTGTTTTATCAAAGGTACGCCACTATACAGTCAGCTGTTCCTCACATATTTGGCTTGCTTTGTTTGAAATGTTGTTACGAATGTTCATTACTAAGTTAATGATAGAAACAGAAACAACATCGGGTGGAACGGTTCTATGCTATATGACACTGGCAAACAAGGTCGTTTTCTACTAGTAAAATCAAGTATGCGGGCGGGGCGAATCTCTTGCTGGTGTGTGTTGTCTCACCATTTGGACCTTTCACGGGGGCTAAAGGAGCTAATAATGATAAGAACCTAGTGCCAACGACTACACATGTTGCCGACATCTTGTCCGCTGTATCGAATTCGTGGATCCAACTCTGAACTTCACGCAAAGGACATTCCGATCGTTTATCATTTAAAAAATACGGCCCGAGTTGGCCACCATCAACAAGCCCTCGGGGAATCAAGAAACTTCACAAAGATACTTCGCATGTGATGATAGTAAGTATTTGCTATTGGTTAGCTATTCAAAAAAAGTCACACTCACGGAAGACAAGGGTATCTAGGGGGGACAATGGTCATGATTAATATTTGCGCAAACACGGAAGGGTCGGTCTAAATAGGGAGCATACACCCAACGGCTAAATTTGTCGAGGTGGCGTAATTTTATAGATCATTACATTTTCGGGTACACCCGGTATGAAAACGTTATCACGGAGACGTCCTTTACTAATCATTAACCCAATTCATCATAGGTAGGCCACCGCACAATATCAAACATCATGCAAAATAAAAGGTATTGCCATATTTGCTTTATAAAAAATATGGGACCTGAGGGACTGCCAAATTTTGCACCGCTGCCGGCTCAGTCTCATACTGAACTCGACTCAAAATGTCTAAATTCTGCAATCTTTCAACAACCCTTCGCAAAATACCTCAGTTTCGTAGGCGGCTTCAATATGAGGATAAGTGTTGCCATTATCACCAGCGGTTGATTGTGCTTCCAGCAAAAAGAGCTGAATAACGTGGAACGCATGGGTTCTACTTGCTCACTGTACGCCGCCATTTTTTTATGTTTGTAAAGGACAGCCCGCCACCGGAAACTTTCGACGCCACCACAAAAATAAATGATCCCACAGGGGCGTGGTCCCACAGAAATAGCATGTAAAATTTTAGAAGTTTTTAAAATTACGTGTATGAAATAAATACTTTAAAATCACTAGGGCTTGTTCCATAATTTCATCATTCATTCATTCATTCAGAACTTTATTGCATTCAGATATGTTTCATAGATACAAATACAAAGCATAGATAATACAATAACCAAGTCCCGTTTAGGACAAGAAATAACAATTCTGATCATATATAGATGATAATATACATTTTCTGTTAGATAATAGACACAGAAATGTGTAATCAAAATCAAAACTCCGCGATCAATGATTTTAATAATTGAAATATAATGGAACTATGGCAAAAATAGCATAATCGAGGAACAAGGAACAATGTAGGAGTATCATAAGGGCAAGTCTGAACGAGGAAGGAACGGAAAGATCAAAATAAACCCCGGGGGTTTA
>JAMKCH010039482.1:0-13239 GCA_023653785.1 Ophioderma brevispina | reverse complement strand
ACATGTAGTGATTTCATATAGATATGCCCCCCAATATATTTCTTACCTTGTATTTGCCTACAGAATGCCTTGAAAGTGAAAACAAAAGGCGATTTTGATTTGCTTAATTTCAATGTAAAACATAGGCTGTAAAACATAGTCAATTCGAAATTTCACAATTATTGTACCAAAGAAAATGATTCTCAGATTAGTCATTTCATATGGGCATATTTTTGATAGAAAGCTTTACATAAGTGCGGAAATTAGAATAATCATATTTTTTCGGGACACCTGTTATGTGAAATCTCTTGTTGCACCTTTGACCGTGCGTAGTGCAAATTTTTTAAAATTTATGGGTTACAAAGTATTTTTCCGTATAAAGTAGGCTAAGTGTCATTGTCGTATTGATTTTTTTTTGGCGAGTTGGGGAGGGACGGGAATGGATCCGCCATTGATATTAGGCCTACCTAATTTTTGAATACTATACTTTTTTAAGACAATCGAAACTTCAAGTTCAATTTCACCTTTCGCACGATCTCCCTTCCCCTCTTTCTCTCTCTCTCTATCTCTCCCTCTCTCTCCTTCTCTTTCTCTCCTTTCCCTCTCTTTTTGCTTCTCTCTTTCTTTCTCCTCTCTTTCTCTCGCTTTTTTTTTTTTTGCTTCTCAAAAAGTGGTGCAGTGATTGCTGCACCTGGCGCATAGCTTGCGCCAGCCCTGCGGGTGGGCTGTCATCCAATCAAAAGTTTTGTTTAGGAAATGTAAATGAATTTCCTAGTAGGCATATACCATGTCCTTAATTCTTAAGATAATGGGAACCAGAGGACTTTGTACTGCACCCAACTCTGTGCATGACTGTAATATTCTACCAATCATTTGCTTGCTGCAAATATGCTAGGGCAACTTGCAATGTTGTGGCTTTTTTCCACACCGACTTTATACCATCTTCGATGGAAAAAGACAAGTTGCAAACTTAGCATGCATATTATAAACAAACCAACACACACACACCATGCTCTTTTTATTAAATGTAACCAAGAGATACTGAAATCCAGATTTTTTTATTATGTATTCTACCTCACATACATGTGCATATAACCAAAAACATCTGGTCACAAATTTTGACTCAAGTTGAGGCCTCATGGGGTAATTGCATAAGTAAGTTTCAAAAATCGGGCAAAGTGTCCTGAAGTTGCCAAATGGCAGATCTTGCAACTTTGGGAAACTTTGAGCAATATAAGGATATTTTTGCAGATTGGGTAATTTTCAGCCTACTTTATGCATCTTCCCCAGTGACATGGGGCTGATGAGCAATTTTTGGTCCATTTATCTGCATTGCTATGCTAAATTAAAACTCACATTTTTTACATGCATGTGTGCACCCAGGGCCCCAAGGAGTATAAAACACCCCTGAAAATTAAAAAAAAAATGCAATTTTTTCTCTCCTCGTAATATACATTTTCATATTGTTCTCCATCATATATATAGATTCGAAAACGATAGCCCTTTTGGTTTCGGTAAGGAGTTAGCTGGAACTTACTTTCTTATAAGGAAAACAATAGCATTCTGGAGGATAAAAGTGCCTGTATCTCGATTTCGTCAAAAATATGTAAAACAATCTTAAAATCACTTTCCGATGATTTGCAACCCCAAAAGCTGGTATGATTATAGTGGGAACTTGTTAAAATTAAAATTTAACAACTGACATTTCAGAAGAAACTAGAATTTTGCGGTTCTCGGCTTTCGCGCTCACTATATTCAAAGAATATAAGCTGTGGGCTGCTCCATAAAAAAACTTAACATTTTAGTGACACATACAAACATACATACACATGCACAACGGATTGCAAAGTGGTTCTGCCAGCCCACAAAAAGGGCATGGCACCTGTAAAATTACAACAACAAAAATGGAATAAATATAAATTAATAGCACACCCACATGCACCAACAAAAAAAAAAGAAATTCAAACAAATTGCTCCCTTGAGACTTGCACAATATTCAAACAGATCACTAATTTAACATTCCTTGATAAATCGAAGTATTCCCATTTAATTATGTACATCACTATGTCATCGTCCAAGTATGTGCTCATATAAATATCTGCCCTAGGATGCTTGTGAGACGTGTTTAAAACAAGCCAATCAATCGCAGCACTAAAACCCAATACCTGATTTTTGTCAAACAGGCCCCATGTCACTGGGGAAACTGTGTAAAGTATAAAGGCAAAAAATCGGGCAAAGTGTCCTGATGTTGCAAGGATATTTTTGCAGATTCTGTAATTTTCAGCCTACTTTATGCATCTTCCCCCATAATATGGGGCCTAAGTTGGTCTAGAAGCAAAAACAAATTGACTCATATGACAGCATGTGTGAGATATACTTTGTTTATCACCTAATAGGCAAAATATTTGGGTTTTGTTTGTATGTGATTTTGTTCTACACATTTTCTCTATTTTACTTATTTTTTTATGCTACTTACCTTCAGTCATACAACGGTCTTGTGCTAGTTATACTCTAACCTTTCTAGTGTATCAACATTTATAATGACCATACAAGGAAATGATTCTGTTCCAGGAAGGAAGTTGGAAGGATAAATTGTGGTTGTGGTTTTTACACACAAACAACTCTGTAATTTCTAGTTCTCTAGTTCCCTTTGACTTGTTCTTCACACCCTCCTTTGACATCATCTGACCAAATTTTGTATTACTTTGTATATTTACTAAAATGTATATGTTTGTTTGTATTTTACTAAAATGTATACAAGCATAGGCTCAGGGCATTTACTGCACAGGTAACCAATAGCAACACTGACACTCATTGCCATGTTGGTATGACAAACAAACATGTGGGGAATCCCATGCAACGGTACACGTCACATATGTACGTCACATATGTATATGCCTTTGTTGTGTATCTTTGAGGTGATAAATTTTTATCTTTCCCCAATCCAATTGACACCATATGGTAAAGCAATATATTTTGAGTTTGTAGCTTAACATTTGGAAAATAAAGTCACACTGATGGCACACTTTAACAATTCTGAAACAAAAGTGTCTCATGAAAGACTTGGGGAATAAAATTCATGACGAAAAATTATGGTATAATCACAGTGATCTCATTGTGATCATCAATGTAGTCACTATGAGGTCACTATGGGAGGTGCTGTAGTGATAACTTAATGCATTTTTATGGTGTACATGTGAAGCTTCCCTAATTGTTTTCTTTAATCATGTGAAGACAAAGTAATGATCCATTTCCTTACAAATTCCTTATGTTCTATTAAGTTTTAAACCTGTTAAAACAAGAGATTTCACATTACAGGTATCCCTAAAATGTGAATTTTGATTTTTGCACTAGCTAATGTAAAGCTTTCTATCAAAAATATCCCCATGTGAAAATTTCTAATTTACTATAGGAGCAAATACTAAATTCAGCCTATATTTTATATTGAAATTAAACAAATGAAAATCGTCTTTCGTTTTAAATTTCAAGGCATTTCTGTAGCCAAACACAAGGCAAGAAATCTATTTGGGATCTTATCTTTATAAAATCACTAGATATGACACAATATATGGATGCCAAAAATCCTTTTGTTGCACCGTTAAGGCTAATTCCATTATCTTAATTGAAAATTATGTTTATATTTTTCAATTTAAGTTTTTTTGTCACACAGAGTAGTGTGTAATCAGGTTGAGCTTGCAGCAGATGACACAAAAATCTGTTTGTTATCAATTAATATGTGGCGGTGACAAAAGGGATTTATTTCAGTGTATACAAAAATTTAATCTGCTGGTATATTTTAATATTTAAGTGATAGGAAAAGTGCAATATTATTTTGCAATCAAAAAAGAGGGTTTTTTTGTTACAAAAAAGGTGAGAAGTGGATTTCTTATGCTTTGTAATATTTAGTGAAGAGAGGAACACCCCATGTGGTACCCAACCCTATCATTTCTATTCATGATGAAGCATTTCAAACATTTGAAATAATGAACTCAAATTGCTTCTAGATGACCTTTGACACCAAATTTCTGAATACCTTATTCCACCACCCACTGATCATCCCAGTTGACTTCCAAGACTTGGAGAAACATTTACCCAGTGTATAAAACTTCACTAGCAGCCAGGGGTGGATCCAGGATTTCTCAATAGAGGGGGCGCCCAATTTTCCAGCCATGTTTTTTTTTCGGTTGGTTCGAAATTTTGACAAGGGGGGAATATACTGCGACCACTGGGTGCCCACAAAGCTAGATCTACACGGCGCCTGACTCCCTGTACCGTCATTCTTAGAGATCTACAGGGCGCCCTATTCTTTAAAAATGCATTTTTATAGATCTACAATGCGCCCGGTGCTCTATACTGCGACCGCTGGGTGCCCACAAAGCTAGATCTACATGGCGCCCGACTCCCTGTACCGTCATTCTTAGAGATCTACAGGGCGCCCTATGCGTAAAAATGCATTTTTATAGATCTACAATGCGCCCGGCGCTCTATGCAGCGCCTGGCACCCTGTGCTCTGCAAAAAATAGAGGGGGCGCGCGCCGGGGGCGCCCCCCTCTAAATCTGCCCTTGGCAGCAGCGGATCCAGAATCATCACAGTGGAAGAACAAGAAAGAGTTAGCAAGCAAAGTTCTTTGGCATAACATAGCCTAAAGGTCCCAGGAAATGAGATGATAAACCTACTCCAAATCTTTATGGGACATTCCATTCCAATGAACAGGGCCAGAAAAAAGAATACACTACCAGTGACATCATTAGTGAAACTATTGATTTTCAGTCAGTGTCATGAATATATTCACACCAGTCACCTGGAATTTTCTATTACTCTCTGCAAAATCAATGATACCACAAATGATGTCATCACCAACCCAAATATGGAATGCTTTCTGGTCCCTCCTTGTAGACTTGGCACAAACCACATCAATTCTATTTGCATTTGCACTCTCACAGGTGTTCGAGCCCAAGTGTGTTGTGAACCATGCAGTTACTAAACGGTTAATCACTGTGACAGTGAAGCTAAAAATTAAGAAATTTTCTAATCTACTTAAACAATATAAGTTTCTAACCAGATTTTAAAATGCATATCAGAATTACTTAATCAGCTTGCAATACCAACCTGCCTGATTTTTTCAAATTTTCTTCAACAATCCAGATTAGGTGTTCTCAGCAAATGCACATCTAATGATAATTATTCTAGTTAACACAAAACATAACCTAACACTTAAAGCCACTATAAGAGATTCACCCAAAAGAGTCAAAATATTTGAAATTTGCAGGAATAGCTTAAAAGGGAATGATAAGTCTGTAGAATTCTCATAAGTTACTTTTTACAACTGAAATATTGACAGAAAAGTAAGAGTGTTCAAAGATCTGAATTTGAATTACGTGTTGTAGTAAGTGTCCGTATGGACAGTAACGACTAAAATATCCGATTTTGTCCTTATCAGGTTGCTTTTGGGATTGTAGGGTGTGTTAGGATACCTATTCTTATTACAGACAAATTTTTGATATTTTTTTTTATTTTCTGATTTAGCAAATCACTGATAGTGCCTTTAAATAAAATAAACCAAGACCCATAGACATTGAGTGGTAGCCACTCACTTAATGGCCTCTCTGGGTTGACTAATGAAATACAGAAACATGTTTATGTCCCACATCCATCATACAAACAAAATATCTTTTTGAATGAATTTCAAAGTTGCTAGACCTTTCAAAGGCATAAAATTTATCACAAAATGTGGTGTTATGGTAACCAACAGCTCCCATTATAACTTCTTTCTCCACACTTCTATTTTCCAAACCAATATAGAAAAATGGACTGTATAATAATTTGCCACTTACCTTTCATAAAATGGGTAAACAAACCCAAAGCTCAGTTGTTCATCCAGTTGTAAAATGACTCAAAATAAATCAAGCCAACTGATTTTAATAAACATATGACGACAAGAATAAATTAGGTGAACTGCGACACTAACACGTGGATCGTGATCAATATGGCAATGAGCTTTCCTTGCTCACCCTTGATCACTTTGAACACCCTCCCATTTGTGTCAATCCACAACTACCACCCCCCCAACAGATTCTTGCGTTCGTGTACCCACGACCTCTACAAATGGATAGCGGGCTGCCGCCACAGTTGAATGGTCGCCGAGTGACAAACAAACAGGGAAGTTGGTTTTGACCCATACAATATGGCGGAAACAATGCATATCCACTGCTGGTGCACATATCCACACAGTGTTCTATTTTTGTTGGACAGGTTGATGCATTGTTTCCCGCCATATTGTATGGGCAAAAAACCAACTTCCTGATGTTTCAATCGGCGCCTCTGACCCTATCCATGTGGTTTTGTAGAGAGAGGTCGTGGTCTGTACCACACAGTGACCAGTGAAAAAAAACAACATTTATAGGGATAAGCCAGAGTTGATTTGCTCATCAAAAGTTAATAAAAATCAAAAAATCCATATTTGGTATTTTGGTAGCTGGCATGGATGTGCTAACATAAACTGCAAATGGTTGGCTTAAATCTATTTCAAAAAATTCAGTCAAAATGTAAACTAAAAAGGCACAAAAATGGACTCATGAATGAGTGCAACTTTAATCATCCATTTGTAACTTGTGGTAATGAAGGTTGCAAGCAAAACCTGTGTTCCCAATCAAATCAACTTATTATCACTATTCACATTAATACTAAATTGGTACTATGAACAAAACAGTGCCTTTAGAAATCCATTATATGGGATGTGTGTCACATAAAGGGCGTAAGTGGACTAATGATAGTCTGAAGTCAATGCCAACTGCCTTGATTTTTTCAAATATATGTCAAAAATTTAGCAAACGTAAAGTTAAAAATGGCACAAAAAAGTGACTCATGAATGACTTGACAACTATAAGTCATTCGTATTCCAGTACAGTGGGAGTGGGGTTATCATGTTAACAAGAAATTTGATTGGATTTAGGTCAAAGCTCCGCCCAGCCATTACTGGGTAATAGATTGGGATGGTGCGTGCAGCAATTACGCGGTTGCAGTCTCGAAATTAGACAAGCGCAAAACGGCGCGTTGATACTGCGTCGTGCATTTCGCATTGGTACGCAAATGCAATTATGCCAGCGTGACAATCACCGAGCGATGACTTTGGTTCCTTGGGTGAAAACCTTTGTTTTCAAGAGGGGTGTGCAATATTTTTAAAGTAAATAAAAAAGAATGATGTTAGTAGATATTTTTGACAGATAAATTATGTCGATAATTAAAAAACAAAAAATTACACAATTCTAAATAATGAATGAGAATAAAAGATGAGATTTTTTGTTTTGGCCATTTAGATGGTGTCAAATGGATGGGCATTCCAATATTTATCGTGGTGGATAACCGGCTGCGCCGGCATCCACCAATCATAAATATTGGATTTGCCCATCCATTATGACACCCATCTAAGCGGGCCAGAAAACATAAATTATCTTTTATTTCTCAATCAGTGTAACTTGTGTTATTGAGGTGCACAAAAGTGTTCACTATTCACCATTATATAACTCTAAACTTGTTTACTGAACAAAAGAGTGCATTTATACAGCATATCGTCGCCCCCACATTCATATATTGTCGTATTTTACAAAACAGTTTTCCGAGAAAATCGCAATTCAAAATCTATCGCGATCATTTCATGTCTATACGGTTAAATTAAAACGAAAGCATAAATTTGAACATCTAGCTTTACTGTTTTGAGAAGAAAAACCGATTGGCCAGTATTCACAAAGCGGATTAACTTTAACCCAGGGTTAATTTTAAACCTGGGTTAAATATCCCATAGAGGATAACATGAATTAACCCCCATGATTGTGGGTTAAACCTTGTTTAACCCTGGGTTAAAGTTAACCTGCTTTGGTGAATACGGCATTTAAGTCCAATATAAACATTAAATCCAACTTAAAACTGCAATTATATGATCTTAAAGGCCCCGAAGTCGAGATTCCCGGGGAGGGGAGGGCGGGGCGCCCTCAGTTTTCAAACAAATTGTGTTTTTGCTATACATAATGCTTTGGTCCATATAATAATCACTGTGTGAAATACCTAAGCTCAAATCGAAGTCCTTCATATAGATAAATCGCAACTTTTGTTTAAAAATTCCGGATCCGGAAATTTTGGTATACAATTGGATCCTATGCATCGGTTCTGTGTTACAGAAATGTGACTGCATGAAACAAAAAAATCCAATTCATCTCTAACTTGGAATTGGAGCATTTTAGGTGAGTATCTTTAGTTCTAGTTGACTATTTTTAGTGTCTACACAAAATAAAATATATTTCGAAATCTATGAGTCGCCTTAATAGGCTACAAAGTTTTAGTCTGTATGTGCAATCACAAAAATGTAATTGTAAAATTACGACGCATATTACACCGGTGTTTGTCAAATGTTCGTAAAAAGATCAATATGTGAAACGCTTGTTTACGAAAGAACGATGGAATACGTCAAAATAGATCTGTAGGTAAAATCGTTTATGTTGAGATCGGCAAAATAGAACGCTTATACCAAACACGTGTAAAGAATGGCGATTTTAAAAGACGAAAGTAGTGAAACGCGGATCATGATGATTTGAGGAAAATTTCAAAAATCAGTAATTATAAACTTAATTAAGTAGGCATCCTCACATTTGAACTTTGTGGGATTTTTGGCAAGAACGCGATGAACTAAGTAAGTAGGCGGAATTTCGCCAAAAACCTCAAAAATGTTGCAATACGACAGTTGTGATGCGGGGGGACGGTAGCATGGGAAGTGTCACATTAAAGGACTCAATCATGGTCTAGTTGCAATAAAACTGTTGATTTTTTTCAAATCTAAGCAATATCATGGGTTTATGAGTCACAGTTAAAGGAAGGGACCAATCACAGTCAATTTTTCATGTGAGTTTTCTCACACATGTCACTAAACACCATTGATTTACAAAAAATTTTTTGAGTTAGGGAGTGTTTCTAAACTTTGGTTGGGGGGAAGTTAGACCTTCAGACAGCCTTTCTTTTTATTCCCTTTTTATGTTTGACAAATTTTTTATCCCCTTTTTAGGGTCATAACAATTTTGATTCCTCCCTCATGCCTTCAGGGGGAAAACAGCAATTGCAGAGGTGGGATGGGGTGGCTGACCAAGGGTAGATCCAGCACATTTACAGGTGGGCCCTGACAAGTAAAGGTAAAAATGGACTATTGAGATCATGGAAATATGCAAGTGGCACAGGGGGGTGGGTATGTGCTTTTTCCATGCAAAAGCTTAATTGACAAAGTTGGAGAACACTTATATTCACTTTGTAACATATGATGCATTTTCTTCATTGCAAATATTTTCAATTTTGTAAGTGGTTCAACAAACAAATACTAGGTATTTTGGGGGGAAATTTACAGTCTTAGAAATTAAAATCTTTTAATTATGCTGGTACTGGGATGTGTTGTGTAACATTTTGTTTTTAATGAATCATATGTAAACAAAAAACTCTTGAAATGTTTAAAAAACAAATTTAGTGAGGAAAATATTTACAATAGCCTACTGTGATCAAATGAAATTGCCAAAAATACTAGAAAAGTTGTTATTAAATAAAAGAGAATGATTGGGGTGGAGGACAGTTGGGCATTTGCATAGCCATGGGGTGCGGGGGAGGGTAGCGTGGGAAAGGGGGGTCTAAAAAAACGGAGACGAAAGAAAGAGTGAGTTGCACTGAAATAAGGCTCAAATTGTTAAAAATATGCATATATTCAGCGGGGGGCTACCCATGGAAACCCTGCCATGTGGTTTGCATCCTAAAAAGGATAAGAACTATAGGGGAGAGGGATAAGGGACTATGTGAATGGTGGTGGGGGCCGGGGGTGAGGGTGCATGTGGAAGGGGTGTCCCCTTCCCGCGCGAAGGCGAAGTGATGGAAGCCTCAAAACAGTTGCTTCCTAGTACATTTTCACTTGCAAGATGATAGGAACATTTGAAAAATTCTAATGTGGTTCACAACAAATGATAGGCCCCACTGGGTATTGGGCTTGTTATTACAGTTATTAAAAGGAAAATCGTTATTTATAGTAAGGTTTGAGAAGAGTAGAAGTATTATTGGAACGCTTTCTTGGAGACATTCCAGTACCCCCGTTCAATAAAACCTCAAAAAACTGTTTTAAAACAAATTACTAAGGCTGGTTGTTAGGTAGCCTATATAGCATTCACAAAGGTGAAATTGGTTAAAATGTGTGATGAAGTTTTTTTGGACTAAAGGATCTTTAGCAGGGTGGCGCAAACAAAGTTGGAAATGGCACCGTAAAGGGGGTATTAAGCTGCATAAGCGGAGGGGGTATTATAAGGCAAGAACCATTGCAATATTGGTTTTAAACACAGTATTTCTAGGAAAAAGAATTCCCAATTTTTCAAAATGCAAATTGGATAATACAAAAATAATGTGCTTTCTTTTTTGCTTTTGTGGGACACCAGCGCATAGCTGGCAGGACCACGTAGGCAATCCATTGTGCATGTGGCTTGTGTGTATATTTGTGTGTATGTGCACTTAAAATGCGTTAAAGACACTATTAGTGATATCACATGAGAGAGTTACATAGTTTGAAATTTGCCATTAATACTTTAAAAAATACAGCGCGGTCCCCGGACCGTGAGTGTTGTCTGCCGTCATGTTTGTGAATGGGGCCAGAGGTCACATGGAGGACGGACATCGGTCACATGAGGTCACCCAACATGTCACCCCACACGACCCCTCCTTTAACAAGTACATCATGGTAGCCTTTACGGAAACAACTCCACACGGGCATACAATATATTATAGGTTACGTTTTGACCGGCCAAAAGGTAACATGAGATCACCAAGGTCACCACATGTCCCACCAAACCCCCTCCTTTCCACCAAGTTACATCATACATAGCCCTTACAGAAACTCATACAGCATGACCATATATTAGGGTTACATTTTGACCACACACACACAAACTACACCCTAACACACCACATACACCACACAGATACAACAGTCTACAACCAGAGTAGTAGTATTCCCTATGTGCCTTCTGAATTCTTGCAAACGACACAAAAAAATGAAGGACCCCCAAAGTCTATTAGAAATTCTCATTAGTAATAAACTTACTGTTCCAACGGAATTGACAGAAAGGATGAATGAATCTCCGTTTAATTATGTTTGTAGTAAGTGGTCCGTACGGAGAGTAATTACTATTCGATTTTGTCCTTATTAGGTTGTTTTGGTCTTATTTCATTTGCGGTATGTTAAAAATGGTTATACTTGTTACGTCACACAAAAATTCTGTTTTCTGATGATCTTTGATTTCGGATTTGCAAATCACTGATAGTGCCTTTTTTTTTATGGAGCGGGCCCACAGATCAACAAGCATGTGAAAGCTGAAAACAGCAATTCTAGTTTTTTTGTTGGTAGGGACCATACTCATTGTTCTATAACAACAAAGGTTAAGGATCGGTCAAACAGCGTGCATGGCCAAACAGATCAACTCTGATGTGTTTATTCTTGTGGTTTAATACTGTGAACTTAGTAGTTTACTACAAAATCATTGTTTACACATAAAGGTGATGATTTCGACTTAAATCGAAATGTCAGGCTAATATAATCTATGCTTGAACATATTATAAATAGATTTTGTTTAAAATGAATGTCTTTTAGTCTGAAAAATGACACTATATTATTGATAAGGCCCTTGAAACTTGATTATTAGTTTCTCGTCGCCCGCCTGCGTTATGATTTTTGGGCCGTGTTAGCGGCCGAAAATCTGAAAATAATTCATTATTTTGAAAAATTCTGTTCAAGCATCACCTTTTCAGTCGATATTGGAATTTTGGTAGGAAACCTGTCTCGGAAATGAGTCTAAAAATAGACCCAATATTGTAATTGGGTTAGCAAACTGGAAATGCACAAATTAAACGAACACAAGTGCATTAAGCTCTCGTAAAAAGGTTGAAATAATGAAATCCAGCAAATAATGAATAATGAATAATGAAATAGTTCCCTCATTATGGGCTGAAAAAAATGTGACGAGAAACTCATAATTGAGTTTCAAGGGCCTAACAAAGTAAAATGTTTTAAAACATCTTCCATATGATTGCAGCCATTTTGATTGACCCACATGAAAAATAGAAATCATAGTGTGTCTTGAAAGAAGTAGTCTGTTCAAGAATTTGTCCCAGTTTTTTAAGCGATCATTATTGATTTTCTACACGACAAACTATATAATCTGATTTACTGATCAGGAAGGAGTACAATTGACATTCCACATCTGAACCGACTAAAACCCCTAAAAATAGCTTAAAATGTATAAAAAATTAGGTCTTTTTGCAATTTTTTTACCCCACAAATGGTTAAAAAAGGCCCACTTTTGCCAAATTTGTCCCGGCCCTTTGGGGAGGGGGTGAATTTGGGAAAAAATCCCCTTTTAAAAAAAATTCCCCTCCCCCCAAAAAAATTCTGGTTACGGGCCTGGCTTCTTTCAACAAGTATCCATATAACCACATACTTCTTGTAAACATTTAGTCTTTGTCAAAGAAGCTTCAAATTTTTGTCCACCAACTGTGGCAGGATCGTCAACGGCTCATGTCAAGGGCAAAACTCTCGGCCGAGCGCAGCGAGATGTCTTTGTGCAAATAGGGATAGTTCTGTGCAAGCATAATATTATGTGGTCATCACATGGGTGGATTGTATACCTACTAATTAATTGCTAGTGCCAACATCTGTTAACCAAACGCTTTCTTTAACCACATTCCAAATGCCTGACAGTAACATAAAACAATGCCATGCATGAGACGATAATATCACATTTGTTTGTCCACAATGCATATGCCATACACTGATGCCATTTACACTGCACAATCAGTTCCCAGGATAGTTACAAAAAGATTTATCATGAAAAATAAAGTAAAACAAAATATATGCCGAAAGGCAATGCACAGGAGATCCCCATGAGAGGGCGCTATAGCACATCCTTGACAGGGGCTGTAGCAAACTAAAATTAAAGAGCAACACTTTGACGATGAAGGCTAGTAAACATTTAACAGCACAATATATGGTTTGGTCGGATTTCATGCAACCAACAAAATGATTGCATCAATGTCCCAAAGGCCATCATATTTAAATTCTGTCCAGTCAAAGAGAGTGAGAGAAAGGGAAAATTTTTGAAATTGTGTCAGCAAATTTTTGAAAAGTTTAGCTGGCAACACTATTTTTTACTGTTGGTTCATAAATCTGAGTGGGATGGGGAGAGACCAATATAATT
>JAMKCH010039481.1:0-13446 GCA_023653785.1 Ophioderma brevispina | reverse complement strand
TGCGCTCTTAGGTAGCTGTGTGTTCTAAGGCCACTATGATATGTGCTTGAAGTGAGAGGAATTGGGCGTGTTTCAAGTAACAAGGCAAGGTTAAAGTCAAGCATATTACTATTATTATAGTGCGCTTTGCACCATGGGTGAACATGCATTCCTGAATGAGACTTGCATAACTAAGCACTAATTTCAGGAGCAACTGGGAAGGAGGTTAAAGTACACCAATTTGGACAAGGCACATGGAACTCTAGACACTGGGGAAGATATTAGTGGGAAACAATAAAGACCCGTCGGGCCATAACATAAAAAACTATAATCTACTAGAATAAGCATGAAATTACTGCCAAGTGGTTATCAGACTGGGCTGCCAATACATGCCTCTCTAGGCCAGATTGATACTGCATGGCTTTCAGCTTTCAAAAGCAATGCATCTACATGTAGGAACAACAGGACAATCAGATAATGTTGGCCCACCACACAATTCATGCCAAAAAACACAAAGGACGAACAAAATGCCCCAAAACGCAAACATCTGCTCAGAATTTAAAAAATGCACAACATAACTTTTCCAAGAAAGAAATGTCATTACTTGCCTAATACTGTGAGTTTCAAAAGAATTGGACCAGACATGAGAGACTAGTAATGAGAGAACAGTGGGGTTTCCTACTCTTAATTTGCTACGTGATGACAATGCCTTATATATAGGCTAAAAATCGAAAATACTGATTTTTCCCTGATGTAGCTTCCATCAAAAAATTCCCCATCTGAAAGGATTTTTTTAAACCGAAAAAATTTCTTGGTACAGTTAGTGTTAGTTGTACAAAGTTTTTCTTAAATCCGTTTTGTTCCGTAACGAGAGGTGGGCCGGATACCACCCACCCGCTATACTCTGGTGAGGATTTATGAAGCAAAAGATATTGACCGGATACCCTTCCTAATGCCAATCCACAGTTTTTCGGCGGTGGGCCTAGCCCTTGAGCAGTGCTGGATGGAAGCATAGCTCTCAGAGCTGACGCTTTGTAGTAGATCTTCTTTTTTCATTCTAACAGGGTAACCAGTACCTCCTCGTCAGATCAAAAACCCGATGGGGGTGCCGGTTTTAGCCGCCTAAACCTCGGCCCCTGGGAAGGTAGTAGGGTTACCAGGATACCAGGAGCAGGTCCTCAAAGGAAACGGCCATGACTGAATTGTTGAACTTTTTAATTCGTATAGGAGCAAATTACGAAATTCAGCCTAGGTTTAATGAAATACAAGCAACGCCAAGCGCCTTTTTTCCTTTTAAGGACATTTCTGTAGTAGCGAAAATACAAGGACAAAATTATTGAGTGTCTAATCTAAATGAAAATTTACTATTATGCCACAATACTTGGGTGCCTCAAAATTCTCGTTGTACCTTTAAATATGATTATTTTGAGGACTATCAATCATGCTTGATATCATGCAGCTTGTTGTTCAATTATTTTTTTATTGCTGATATGGACTGGGTATTATAACATCCGTAATTGCTGCTAACCAACAAAACAATACTGGATTTAAAAGAAAAATGCTGAATGAATTAAAGAGACACAAGGATTTCCAGAAAGAAAGCGCCCGCAATTTTTTTTCCAACACCATTTTTTTGTTCATATTTGGAAGCTTACCAAGTATTATATCACACCTGAAGGTGTAAAAAAATAAGCGGGTTTCAAAATGAGTCAATTTTACGCAAAAACAAAATGTAAGACTGAAATTCTATGTTGGAGAATAAATTTCCCTTCATGATCCGGGAATCAGTGGATTTCTAGATATGTAAAAAATCCTCTACAACGAGCCTTTTTGGGCACCATGATGGAAATTTCATTGAAGAGGTCTTCCACATTTCGGATAGAGGCCATGTGCTAGATGGCACAGTCCATTCCATATTTCTGGAGACTTTCTAAATCTAAAAAGAACGACATGCATGTGGATATGTATGCATAAAGTATGAGTCACACTTTAGCACAAGTACTTTGAGGTTAATTAAATTGATTGACGAAATACTACGCGAAACTAGCCACCTTTTGTTATAGGTTAGGCATCAGCACTGAGTGAGGTGAAAGACATCTATAGATTAATTTTTTTTTTTTTTGGGGGGGGGGGAATTGGGAAGGATAGTTGTGTATTCTTAAGGGGAATGTGTGACTAAAGCAGTGCGGTGGGTGACCCAGGACCAGAGGACCCGGGTGCGAGTTGGGGTGTTGAGGGACTTCGATAAGTAAAAATAGGCGATTTGTACAAATTTGAGCAAACCCTCAGGGTGCTGGTACTGCCTCGCACCCCGGCTGGGTACCGCTGGTGTAGGCCTACAGCTTCTATCCCACAGAATTTGATGAAGTTGGGATGTTGTATCCCTATCTGAATCGTTAGCCTTAGTACTGTATGGGTTTGTAATCTGACGTGCAAGAAATGAAAAGTTTTGTATTTGCTGTCTATAGACCGAAATTACAGCAGAGTGGTCTATGGGACAAATAGTGTGGTCAGCCAATGACACAGAGTCCATAGGATTTTTGTGCTTAAGTTAATTTTCTTGTTGTTTTGAATTCAATATGGCCAGACTGTCAGAAAATGATGGGTATAAATTTTCAGACTGCTTCCCCCTTCTTCAAGGAGGGGGAATATCAGAACAAGGTAAAATTTGAAATCGAGTCAAATTGTGTTTTAATGTACACTAACGTGTTCAGTCTCCTTATAAGGATTAGAAAAAGTATACATTTGCTGAGGTTCCAATTGCTGAGGTTTTAGTTAAAGCAGTATAGCCCCAAAATGGTTCAAGGTCATCTGGGGTAAAAATTTACCTGATGATCAGATTTTGTTAAAACTGGTGACAAGTTGTTCGTATAGTCTCATAGGATCCAAAAATATACTATTTTACAGTCTGTGGCATTTGGTTGGATAATTACCTGGCAAAATGTATCAATGGTATACATGGTCTATGGGGTCACCAAGACTTTCCCTGGATGTTGCAAATGATGCTATTACTAAATCAGTTAAAATGCATTTTCTGCTCCAGAATGACAAGAAGAATCATTTGATACCATTTTCAACAACATCTGAGCATTTACCCCAGGATGACCATGAACCATTATGGGGCTATACCACTCTCACTAAAAGTTGGAACCTAGGCAAATTATATACTTTTTCTAATCCTTAAAAGGAGAGGAACATGTTAGTGTACATTTAAAACACAATTTGACTCTATTTCAATTTCCCCTGTATTAACATTCCCCCAATTGAGGAAGGGGGAAACAGTCTGAAAATTTGAACCCAATCATTTTCTGACAGCCTAGGCCCCACTGAAACCCAAACAGCAACAAAATAATTTTTTGCATGAAAATCCTATGGATTACACATCATACTGCACTAAAAGTGAAACAAAGGTTTGCTCAAAACACCAAGACAGACAATAAAAATAAATTAAACTTGGGGGAAAAGCTTTATTCAATGATTTCTATTGAAACCTAAACATTAAAGAGACACTGGCACATTTGAAAAATAGTGTGCCCTCTAGATTTTTCAAAATTGATATTTTTGCATGGTTACAAAGCTTCTATATACATTAGATACATTAGCCCTCACCTGAAATTATTATGCCCAAATCAGTGCGCTTATGGGTAAACAGAACGCTTTTATAATTAATGTCGCCAGCAACATTAATTCAGCAGACGACACAGAAATGGCGTGTAACACAAGGAAACACACGCCAGAGTTGATTCTCACGGTATGGACCTTGTTTGACCGGTCTGTGACCTTTGTGGTCTTAATATCAATGAGTACGAGTCTATGATGTTCATGTAATACACATTTGTTGATTAAAACTTACGGCAAACTTAAATCTGCTTTTGGGTATGTTATTTTTTATGTGTAAAATATATCTCTATTCTTCCAATGGCCTAGACTATCATTTGCGAGCAAATTAAAGAAATTTCATATTTTCTGAAAATGTGCCAGTGCCGCTTTAAAGAAGGTGCTAGAATCACAAAATGCACCTTTAATACACAGTTCTCACCAATTTTATTAAGAGCGAATTTTTCTTTAAATTTTTCTTTCCTCAAAGAGTATAGTGAAATTTACCTCGTTGTCAGAGTGTGCCTCATAATTGGATTTGTTTTTGCCGTCACTTGCAAATGAAAACATCAGCCTCAAGTCTTCTTCCACTAGCTTGTGTCCGAGGACCTTAATCTCTCCAGATGCGCGGAACTGCTGCAGCTGGGCGTCCGTCAGCTGCCGGATGGCCTGGGACACGTTCTTGAACTCTCCCTTGAGACGCTTGCCAAGAATCATGTGGTCGGGCTCTGCTCTCAAGGACACACCATACTTGTCCTTGTCTTGTGATGTGGTTACTCCTCTCACATTTAGTTCCTACACATGACAGAAGAAAAGTTTTAAGCAATGCACACTTACTTTGATGGGTAATATGCCAAGATCAATTTCACTTGGGTGTGCATTTATTTTAGTGAAAAATTTTAATTATGTTAATTAATGTGAGTGCTACAATTCATTTCAACTATTCCCATTTCTTTATTGTCGATATAGGGAAAAAGCATGATGAAACTTCCAAGTTCTTGATCAGCCTTTGACAATCAGGCATGGATGTCCAGGATTTTTTCCAAGGTGTTCACGCTTAGGCATGTTGTGTATGTCCATGTTAAATAATTGTTCCCAATGTTCTAGTATGCGATGCGTGTTTCTTTCTCCACTTTGAAATATATAATATGTTAAGAAATGTGGGCAAGTATCAGTAATGATCTTGTGTACTAGTGTGTATCGTTATAGCTATATAAACCCCCCTCCAGTGTACGATGCACTAGTCTCATACCTACTCTGTATTACTTGTATATTAGACTGGCGGGTAAGCATCAGAATTGATCTCGCATACTGGAATGTCTTGTCCTGTGTGTATGTCTGTACTGTATACCCGGATCGCTCAGCCATTACTACTTAGGCTATGTTAACAGCCCCGTTTATCAGGGCGGCCTGGGTAGCTTAGTGAAAAAAAAAAAAAAAAAAAAGGCGTGGATGTCCAGGATTTTTTCCAGGGTGTTCACGCTTAGGCATGTTGTGTATGTCCATGTTAAATAATTGTTCCCAATGTTCTAGTATGCGATGCGTGTTTCTTTCTCCACTTTGAAATATATAATATGTTAAGAAATGTGGGCAAGTATCAGTAATGATCTTGTGTACTAGTGTGTATCGTTATAGCTATATATCCCCCCCTCCAGTGTACGATGCGCTAGTCTCATACCTACTCTGTAATCAGTTTTTACATTAATAATACAATTTTGTGTGAAAACTGCATTTTTTATTATTTTTTCTGAAATGGTTGTTTTTTAAGTTTTAAGGCATCATAAAGATTATTGGTTGATTTCTTAAAAGGTGAGCCTGTGTTATATGCACCAATGTAACACTACCTGTACATGAGATGTTCTTACAAAACAGTTAACAAATCCAATGCTTGAGATTTCCAGAATTTTGACATAGTATAAGACACCAAGAAAGTAAACTCTGAAATGACACCAAAACATATATAGTGGAGGGGGGATTCTCAAGATATGAATTTTTGAAAGCCACACAAGTATTTTAATGAGTTGATTACTTCAAGATATAAGCCAATTGTTTTCCAAGTACCATAATTAGTAGGATTACAAAAATTAAATCAGTAATTATTGATTAGAGAGTCTGGTTTCAATTAGTGCTTTCATATTTTTGAGTTTAGACGGTTACTGTCTCAAAAAAAAGATGAAATTTGAAAATATTTTTCAAAATACCATCTTTTATGCAAAATAACTCAAAAACTTGCCCAAGGACTTGATCCCTGGTTTGTAGAAGTGCTATACAAAACATTAAAAATACTGCAAGATCAAATTTGCAAGATCCTCCTGGCAGGGAGCAAATATGCAAATGAGCTCATTAATATGTGCAAATAGTAATGACACAGTGCATGGGTATTGCTTGCATGCATCACTACCCACATACCAAGTTTTGTCAAATTTGGACACTGGAATCAGGTAGAAGTTCAACATTTTAGTAATGAGTCAATAAGAGTAAATAGGCAAAAATGAGCTCATTAACAAGCACAAGTAGTGATGAAATAGTGCGCACGTATTACTTGCATGCACCACTACTCGCAAAATTGGGCATTGGGATCTGGTAGAAGTTCACCTTTTTAGTCAAACTAACCACATTGAAGGTGCAACGAGAGATTTTTGAGGCACCCAATATTGTGTCATAATATCGTATATCATATATATTAGACACTCAATAGACTTCTTTACCTTGTATTTGGCTACAGAAATGTCTTCAAAGAAAGAAAAAGGGTGATTTTGATTTGCTTATTTTACAATATAAAACATAGGCTGAATTTCGTATTTGCTCCTGTACGAAATTAGAAATTACACAATTTTTGTACCAAAGAAACATTTCTCAGCTTAATCTTTTCAGATGGGATATTTTTATAGAAAGCATTATATCAGGGCAAAAATCAGTACTTTCGATTTTTTTAGGAACCCTGATATGTGAAATCTCTTGTTGGACCTTTAACCTAACCAACAACCTTTGAGAAACATGTTAGAAGACTGGGGTCAAAGATCACACAGATGTCATTAGAGGTCAATGTGTGCATATCCTATATTAGCCTTGGGTAAGTGGTTCCTGTGACCAAGTATGAAGTTAATATGGCAAAGCATTCAAGAATAACAGCACAAACCACTCAACCTAACCAAAATGGAACACACAAACACAGATACACACAGAGGAAATCTGCTATCGCAATATCCCCAATGGCTTTTTAAGCCTGGGGGTTAAAAAAAATTCTACAGAAAACTACAAACTACATACTTTCAAGGACTGGCAGACCCAACATGCATTTTCAAATGCAAATCCACCAATTTCAAACCACCCACCTCTAAGATGTACTTCTCAAGTGACCGGACGTCGTCCATGCATTCTTCCTCCGGGTGGATGACAACGACTTCTTTGAGGGGATACTTGCTGGGGATAGTCTTGCGATCCCTCACTACTCGACCAAGCTCTATCACTGTCTGCATGCGTCCGACAGCCCTCTCTATCTTGCTGTCAATGAGGGCTTCCTTGTAGTTTCCAGACACAATGGAATAAAAAGTACATTTTTGAAGTTTGATTTGCTGCTTTGCTGTGGGCAGTTGGTTTAATCTTGATTTAGTTCACTTACCACCTTTTCCACACAGCCAGAATACATGTATAGGAAAAGACTGACACCACACTACCCACCACAAAAAAGAATGCACTGCTCACCCAACAGTGGTGATAGCACAAAACCTGAAAAAGTCATCATAATTATTTGATGTGTATAACTGCGGCTACTGTTTTGAGGTAATTGTTTTAAATTGGAGTATTTGGAATTTGGTCCCAAAGAATTCCAAAAGGGACCAAACCAAATCCCGACGATTTAAAAAAATAGGGCCGCATTGGTCCCAATTAGGTCGTCTGATTCATGTGGTCAAAGAATGATGTGATCCTCATCGCACTTATTAAAGTAGACAACATTTAAGCCACAAGTGCATACGCTGTACAAATTTAATGACCCTAAGTAACCCGAATGACCTTTGACTTCCTTATCCATGACCACACATACGCCTTGTCTCAATGTATAAGCATACCAGTATGAAACTTTTCCATCACCGCACTAAAAAGCTAGAACTAACATTTTCAACCAAAAGCCTATACCCCTATACAAGTTGTAATGACCCAATGACCCCTGATGACCTTTGACCTGCCTCATCTGGGACCCGACAAATTGAAACCTTTCAATGTATAGCATACCAAGTATAACTTGGAATCCTCACTGGACTAAAAGCTAGAAGCATTTTTCAACCAAAAGATATACTACATGCCCCAGATAAGCCACCTAAGTGACCTCTCTGTGACTCCCACATAAGACCCCTTCGCTCAATGTATATGCACACCAATATGACTTCATCCATCCATGCACTACAAACGACACAAAACATTTGAACCCAAAAGTGTATACAAAAGTTTGACAAATAGCCTGACAAACTCATCATGCTGCCATTAGTCTTTCATTCCTAATGGACGACTAAACAATTACCGTCTTGTGTCTTCATCACCAATGGACACTTGTCTCTATGTTTACCATCACGAATTATCAACACACCCTGCGATGGTTCTTAATACGGGCCGCGCACATGTATTTATGCGCGCGATAGTGGGAAACTACGCGGAGGTCATTATAAAATTGTATTAAAGTACGCTGTCATTGGGAGAGATATCAATGACTGGCGTTGCCGTTAGCGTCTGTTACAACCAGATTGACTGTGATTGATGCTCATTGTTCCCATTGACTAGGTTATGATTTTTTTAAGTAAGGTTTCCACCGATACTCGGATCGGATCTCGTAATCGGGCCGATTTACCCCTATCGGTAAAATATAGGATCGGCAAAAAAAGGCTTTCCTTACCAATAAGCTTACCTATTGCGTGGAAAAACAAACAGCAACGTGTCTATTTTATGCTAATTGATGTTTTGGTTTTTTTAAGCCAATCTATAGAATTGTATGCTTAAAATGCAGCAAGAATAAATGTCATAATTGCATATACTGACTAAAATCAGGAATGTCCAAAACAGAAGAACATGTAAAAGTACAATTTTTGAAGAATAACCCCTATACAGCTAAAAAGAAGAAAAGCAATAGCTGTTAAAAAAATCAGATCCCTACATTTCTTTGTAGTTTTATAATTTCGTTGAATCAACGTCATAATTTCCCATGGTTAAGCGAATGGGGAAATAAGGTGGATCCAAGGAATATCCAATTACAAACAAGTATAAGGTACTGTCAATTTTTTTCCAGCTATTTAACTTTTTCCTTTTTTTGGATTTCCATGAATTGGTGAACACGATAAATAACATGGTAAAGCCAGAAAAAGTGTATTATTTGTTTTCCATGTTTAGTCAGCATTAACAGCTTAGAAAATAGTTAATGTCAAACTGTAGTACCATCCCAATAGACAGAAATATGTTTGTTATTACTTTTTGAACTGTATTTTTGATATTACGGTATTCAAGAGCGATTTTTTATTACAACCAATATCGGATCGGATATCGGCCGATATTAAAAATGTAATATCGGTTATCGGAATCGGAAGTAAAAAAGTCCATTCGGTTGACCCCTATTTTTAAGAAAAGGGACCACGGTTCCAAAGAGGTCATCCAATTATGTGGTTAATATGAGCTTAATCTGTCACTGCACTAAAATGCTACACCTAATTTATCCTAATCACCTTATATGACCTATGACCTCCCATTGTGCCTAATTCTGTCCCTCATTACATAGTGAAGCCATGCTCTCAGTCCTTACCTTGGTTGAGGCAACGTGAGGGTGACATAACAATGATTGTATAATAATCCTGGGATAACTCAAGGTACATGTACAGTCTATAGCAGTGAAGCCATTTTGCTCTCAGTCCTTACCTTGGTGAGGCAACGTGAGGTGACATAACAATGATTGTATAATATTGGTCACGGACCGCCCAAGCCGATGGTAGATTGACAACCATCCATAATCTAAATTCGCATCGAGATATACCAGCGACTTATTTCTCGGTCCTGCCGAGACCGGGATTCGAACCCGGGAGCCGCGGTCCTCACAGTCGAGCGTGCAGTGAATAGAGCTAAAGAGGAATTCTCCGTTAGGTCTATTGACACTAACGAACTTATACCTTGTGAAATTACTCCTTACTCCACAAGGCACAGTCCCGTGCATGAACACGCGTCTGCCTCCTTGAACAAGGGTACGGAATTGACAAGTCCTTTTTACTAACTCATTCCCAGGGCTATCATCGACTCGAGCTTTCCGATAGCGGGGTTCGCCTGGAGTTAAGAAACCCCAGGAGACACCGCTGCAACCAAATTTGTCACAGACCGCCCAAGCCGATGGTAGATTGACACCCATCAATCATCTAATTCCTCACCAAGATATACCAGCGACTTATTTCTCGGTCCTGCCGAGACCGGGATTCGAACTCGGGACCCCTCGGTCTCAAGTTGAGCGCACAGTGAAGAGAGCTACAGAGGAATTCCCCGTTAGGTCCATTGACACTAACGAACTTATACCTCGTGACAATATTCCAGGGATAATCAAGGTACATGTACATCTATACCAGTGAAGCCATCCGCGCCATCATCAGTTCTACCTTGTTTGATGGCAACATGAGGTAGGCCCACACTGTTTGTATCCTGTGCCATGAGAGAATTGGGTCTAGTAGTGAAGGAGGTTCTGGTTACATGTGCTCTGTTAAGAATGGTGTGAAGGGAGCCATGACCTTGGTCATTGGTGAACACCACACTGAACAATGTGTGCAAAGCATGCTGACAGTCTGCAGAACCAAACTCACCCTGAAAATGGTACCAAAAGAGCACATGATGTATGGGAGGGGGCAGAGAGGTGTATTGAGGCAATCCCACAATGCACCCAGTGTTGGGAAATTTCACCTCAATGGGTCATGTGATCCCACCAAATCCTATCTTAAAACCCCAGTTTTGACATCATTTAGCCCCCAAAGGATTAGTACTGATGCGATGAAATTTTTAGCTGATCAGGAAATGTTTTGTGGTGGTCCTCAAACTCTTGGGAACTTTTCCCCCTAAGTACTAGTTACTACCCAATGTTGTGTACAGTACAGTATAGGCATACAGCAATGTATTATGGATTAGTTCAAAACACCCTCTAGAGAGGGTTGTAAGCTTATGTTGCTCTGTGAAAAAGTAGCTAGCTAAAGGTATGTGGAACTGTGTGTACAAAACCCAGAGATGGATTTTGAAAATACCGTTTGCCATCAAGAGACCTATTCAACAGGCACTAATTTCATGCAATATGACGCAGATGACGTAAATGTTGTAATAGTTTCAAATCTTGGCTTAGGGTCTACTATACATTCAAACCAATTCAAAGCCCACGCCACAATTGAGAAACCTTGACATATGCACAATCGGCCGCCCCAATTCTGCCAGGACTATAGCTGCAGTTGTGTGAAGTTTGAGCTAGTCATCTTTCAGGTTTGAGATAATTCCTTTTTTATGTATAAAATGTGTAAAAGGTTATGTACAGTTTGGAACTAGTATGTCAGATGCTGGGCACTGTATGGTTTGGCCAAATATTGTAGCCATACAATTCCTACATAACTTTGCATGGACCATACAATCCACTCAACACTCTAAAATGTAGTGCATTTATCTTCGAGCGTCAGTGATGTCAGTGCTACATTCAGTGGACACAACATGACATCAGAGAGGTTGATGAAAGTGTTGGCTTACACACACACACGTTTTTTAAGCCACGGCACTTAGTTGCACGTGAGAAATGCCTGCGTGAATGTGTGACGTTCCACTGATTTGGGAAGATAAATGCACTATAGTGCCAACCCCTGGCCATTGGGCTTCCTGCCAGGGTATTATTTTTTATTTAGGGTCTCTAGAAGCTATTAATCAATATTTAATGCCATTGCTGCTATATTAATAGGAAAAGAGCATACATATTTAAATTGGAAGCATTTTCAAACAAACTCTTGATCAAAACAGAATTCTTCCATCTCTGCTGTTAACTCATTTCAACATGGTCATCTCCAATGGGACCTTGTAGTGAACAATATAAAGGAACGGACCTACCTGGAGTCTCATTGCGGTTTGACCTGGACGTACCAAGTTGGTAAAGTTTATCTACAATTTCACCAGTATGGGAACCCCACTGTGTAAAGACGATAGGCTACAAGAACAAATGCAAAAGAAAACAACCATCAGGTAATTATGAAGAGTAGATTTACTTGCTAGAGTTCCTGGGATGTGTGTTTAAGGGATTGGCATTCACATGTTAAAGATACGGTGCATGCGATTTTGGTCAAGATGGGTCATGTGGCCCACGTCTAAAGACTCCTTATAGCTGAAACAAACAGATAATGGTAAAAAAAGAGCTGCGAAATTGTGCAATTTTGAAGCTGAATTTTTATATTTTAATATTTAGTTTATGTTTGAAGCTGTTTTGGTTAGACTTATAACAGGATTTTTCTGCACAGATTTGGATACAAGCATGTTTATGCCTTGGGTTAAAGCCTCAGGCATCATAACAATGTTCTCACCCAAATCCTATTCATGAAGGCGGTTTTAGGGATATAGCCAAACGTAAACATTTTTATCAAATTTTTTTCATGAAGGTTTAAGAAAATCCTTTACAGTCAGTTATATACAGAAGTCCAACAATTCTAACATTCAAAAGGTCACATTTGTAAACACTTGATACATGCTCTTTTTGAGTCAATTAACCCAGCTAAAACATGAAATAGACCATAACAAAATTATCACGATCGAGTACAACCAAATGCCTCTTGTTGGCATACTCCAACAAAATTTCTTTCACTCAAAAATGTTCAGTTACACAGCCTTACATTCCCAGATCTCTTTCTTTCTCTCTTTCTCTCATAGTATAAATCCAGAAAGAAAGTTTCCATTTTCTATCTTTATTCACAAGTTTACTACACTGAAAATTTAGTTCTGTATTTTTGTTGAAATTGGAAGTAGATTTTGCTCACTTAAGCAAAAAAACAAACAAAAATGTTTATTTGCTGTAACCCCCACTGACCCTAGAAAAACCCAAGGATCAAATGTTTTATGCAAATTAGGCACACACACACACACACAAAAATTTGGCTGGGGGGGGGGGGGGGGAACCCCCCCCCCCCCCCCCCCCCAACCCATGATTTGCACAAACAATTTTGAATTTTTTTTACCAAACACAAAGACAAAAAAACATCAAAACAAGATGACATGCAAACAAATCAAATAAAAGACTTGTTGCTATGTCATAGAAAAAACTTAAAGGAAATATGTCATGATTCTGATATTTGGAAAAATTGGGATGGATGGAAACTTAAGTAACGTAGATTACATATAACTCAAAATCAAGTGAAATTGTCACATTTGTTGAGAATTTGACATTTAATTTCCGCCCAATATAGCTTACTCGAAAACGATTCCGACAAATCCACATCGGCAAGGCAATGGTGACGTCAAAGTGATGACATCCATAATTTACGTCGTTGTGACCATCATATCTCACTGTTGCCCACTTCAATAATAAGTTAAAAACACAACGAAATAATGAAACAAAATATGTTCATTCTGTAACGTTTTTTTCTAATTTTTATTACGTTCAATTAAATCCATCATATTACAGTGTCAGCAATAACAATTCGAGTCAACAGATGTTTTGGTCATCACTTTGGACGTAACGAGTTGGGCGCTTTTGATCAATGAAGCCGTGGCGAAAAATCCGCCCGTTTATTCGTATGTCAAAAAAGCAAAATTAAAATGCCTCTATTTGTTAATTGTACATCAAATGTATTTTTTTTGGGACATTCGTGATGTATGACATATATTTTATGACTGTAAGTC
>JAMKCH010039480.1:0-13307 GCA_023653785.1 Ophioderma brevispina | reverse complement strand
ATGTAAGACTTCCGGAAAACTTTTGGCCATAAAAAAAAAAATCCGGAAATGTAAACAAAATTAATTTTTAATTTTTTGGTTACTTAGGACGTGGGCTGATGTATTTCAGCATATTTAAGAGAACCACATTTTTTGGTAGGGGATATACTGGGGGGGCACTCAACTTTTTTCAGGTAGGGGATTGTGCGCCCCGATTCCGGAAATGGGGGGGTGGGAACGGATTTTTTTTTCTCCGAAAAGTAGGGGGCTTGGTAACTGAAATTTTGAGAATTTGCAGGATTGGGAGCTGAAATTTGGCAAAAATTCAGCTTCTGAGGTCAAAAATTATCTGAAAAAGGGGACCTTAGAAATGGTGTAGGCTTCAACTGGGGTCCTGGGAACGGTTGGAGAGAACGCGAAAAGGGGGTCTAAGGGCCGCACATACCTACCTATTCCAATGTCAGTTGACCCCCCGGGGGGGTATCCCTTTAAAGGTGCGTGTTCCGATCGTCTTTGGGACCCCCCTGATTACCCGGAAGTAGAGAGTATCGATTTGATATCAGAGAAAGGCTGACGGGGTGGATGTGCAACACATACACATAAATCGGAACAAGCACTTTAACTCCTGTCATATGTTTGGCGTTCCTGAATAAAGTTTATGTCGAGCGACAATGCGTGTTTGGCCGGCTGAGCCAGGGCCAGATCACTTTTCAGGAAATCAATTATATGCCCACTGAAATCTCTGTTGAACACACGATATACAATGCTCTTAGGATCATGGTCCTGCACTTTTCCATCCACACAACCATGCTCTCTCAATAAGCTTAACGGTGGGTTGACCTGATCTTTTTGTCATCTTTATTTAATTGTTTTTATACTCGCATATATGGTAGGGTTCAAGGGTTCATTAGAAGACAACTTGCGCAAAGAGTGAAGGAAAGGTGGATCACGATAGCAGGTTACACTAGTGGTCCAGAACTGCTTAGTAAATGAAGTTGTGCAAACAAACAAAAAAGTTTGGCAATAACCTTGTTGTCAGTTTGCAGGAAACATACAGTATTGTTTCTAATAAAAGCCCCAGGGGGTCGTGCATTTTTCAAAAGGGAGGGCGGTTATTTTAAGTCAAAAATGGCAAAAGCACAAATCCCGCAAAATCACTTACACACGCGTTTTTCCGATCTCCAATAATACAAACGAAACAAAGCGGGGGAGCTTTTTTGTCGCGCCTCCCGGAGGTCAAGTTCCATCTTTAAACTATTACATCTGTGCACAACAGCAATTATGATACTGATTACGACAGTGCCGGCCATAATAACGTGATTTAGTAAGCTTAAAACTCATTTTCTTGAATGTTTTATATCCAAATTCGTAGGGGCATTTAATTAGAGCAGGGGCGTTTAATTAGGAACAACACGGTAAAAGCATCATAAGCTTTTATATGCCATCTTCATGCCAGTGGGGTAAAAATCAAATGAGATTAAATCACACAGTCCCACATTGAAACAGAATTGAGGACGTATCCCATCACAGAACTTAAAAATGGCCCATTGTAGATGACTCAAAACTGCATAAAAATGTAAATCTTCATAGACCTAAAACCTGTAAGTTCTACTTTTGTGATCCCACCTGATTTATAAGAATAAAAGATCGGATTTGTTGTTTTGCCTGTCTAATATCGTGTCATATTGGATAGCAGTCCAAATTTTGATTAGGGATGCCGGCACAGCTGGTGTACTACTAGAAAAAATATTGTACTGCCGCATCCAATATGACACGATATTTTAGGAAGCGCAAACAACCTATCCTATCTTTTATTCTCATTCTTATTGTCCCCCCCCCCCGAAACGAGTTCGGACGGGGACTATAAAATGACAGCGTCCGTCCGTTCGTCGTCCGTCTGTGATAAAACTGGTTTAACCCATGTTGTATACGATTTATCTGGAGTTCCGATAAGGGTGACAATGAAATGTAACTTGGTAGGAAAGAAGTGCAGGTGGGTGAGTTCTTGACCTTTGTAGATTTTGGCGTACAATAATGCCTAATTAAGTATCTAATTTGCATATTTATGAAAATTGTTCCTGCAAAGCCTTTTTTACAAGTTTTCTGGATTTCCGTAAGGGCATATATATGTAACTTTGATTGAAGGAAGTGGGCTGAAGAGTTTGCGACCTGATTACAGTTGGGGAGCGTATTTTCGGGCAAATTGAGTAAGGTAAATGAGCTAATTAAATTATATGCAAAATCAGCGTAAATTCTATATTTTTTTGACACTGTACATGGATACTCAACATTCCTTCTGCTCTGGCATTGCAATCGTGTCCATGGGGCACTCTTAGTGCAATTTGGGGTGAAAGTATGTTGTAGCGGCCAGCGGCTTAGGTTTGCCAAATGAGCGAATTAAATATTTGTATTGCTGTATCCTGAACGGTACATAGATGGCAAAATTCGCTTCGGCTACATGAGACTACTATGCCCTATGGAGGGGTTGGGGTGTGTGGAGGGGTTAGGTATTGCGTGGGTGTTTGGGAGGGGTTGGGGTGGGTTTGCAGGAGTGTTGGGGAGGGGGTAGGGTATTGGGGAAGTTGTGGGTGTTGGGGAGGGGGGGGGGTGGGTGTTGCCAGGGTGTTGAGGGTGACCTGTTGCGGGGTGTTGGGGAGGTGGGATTTTGCCAGGGTGTTGGGATTAATGGGGTTGTTGTCTGGGTTTTGGGGATGGGGTGGGGTGTTTATTGGCTTATCGCATGGTTTAGTGATCGTCGACATTCGGCGGGGACATACGCATCGCGTAAATACGAGTTCCGCCTTGTTTAGTTTTGATGTTTTAAATCACGAAACTATGTTATTTCAATAAAATTATTTTAATATAGTTTTTTTCTGTTTTTTAAAAAATGAACCAACCCTACTAGCTGCGTGCACTGCGTACCTTATACACGCGCGCTTACACATCTGCAACGACAACGCATCATCTCATATTTTAATATGCAACAACCCCCCCATGATATTGCGTGTTTTCAGTCACCTAAACCCCCCCACGGAATAAGAACTTACACTTTTTCACTCGCTTTCAAATGTTCAATTTGTGAAACTAGTTTCATAATGATCTTTGCTGCAAATACAGCAAAACACAGGGATTTTGACCAGTGAGAAGAATCATTGCAAAATTCACAGTCCTACAAAAAGTACAACGGTTGAAGCGAAGCTCTCTGACTCAAGTGTTTCTGATTTCACATTACCCAAGTTTCGAGTTTAACAAAAATCATTTTAACCTTGCATATAACCTGTCTATTGCTGCATTGAATACCAAATTATTAATTTCTATCTTCGAACAACCACATTTTTTTTTGTCATAAAATTCATTTTCCATGTTGTGAGCTCTGCATAGAAAAAATAGTATACAAGGGATAATCAGAAGTGACAAGACTAAAGGAGACCCCCGAGCTGTTATGTTGTAGGATCATGCTAATCGCACCTTTGTTTACAAACATGACGGATAATACCTTGTTGTTTTCCTAATAACGCCCCTTCTCTAATAACGCCCCCCTACGATTTTTGATAAAACAATGCAAGAAAATGAGTTTAAGTTACCAATCACATGATTTATGGCCGGACCTGTCGTAATCTGTATCATAATCAATAGCGGTTGTCATCCAAGGCTTTCTGCTTCACGCGCATCAAAACTTGGACCCACGTGTTGATTATAATAGCCCTGGGGTTGAAATCCCCAGGCGCGCACATTGAACACCCTATTTTATAAACTGGGTAAGGTATTTTTGCGGGGATTTCTTGACTTTCCATTTTGACTTAATAATGTGCCCCACGTTGAAAAGCACCGCCCATGCCTGAAAAGTGGGGAATTTGGGAAATTTGATATTTGAAGGGAAATTTTTGTAATTTAAATGAAAATACATAAATTAACGGGAAATTTTGAAATCTTAGAGGGAAATTTGGCAATCTGGGAGGGAAATTTGGATTATCTTCCCGGAAATTTTGCACTTTTTCCAGCCCTGGCCCACCCCCGGGCGTTATTAGGAACATTTACGGTAAACATGATGAACTCACATTTGCTCTTGCAATCCATGGCTTTTTAATTTTGCTAAACCTATATCAGGTATCACCCTTTTAAGCTGCAATAACCGATCATGTATTTTACTTATTATATTACCTATCACATATTTACCCTATTATATTCCCTATCATATATTGACCTATTACATTCCCTATCATTATTTACCTATATTCTTTCCCAATCGTGTATTTACCTATTATATTCCCTATCGTAATTTTCCTATTCTTTCCTATCCTTTATTTTAACCTATTATATCCCTATCATTATTTACCTATTCATTCCTGTCATGTCTTTTACCTATTATATTCACTTATCATATATTCACCTGTTTATGTTTCCATATCATTATTTACCCTATAGGCTTCATTCCCTAATCGTTATACCTATTACATTCCCTAACTGTATTTACTTAACCTATCATATTCCTATCACATAATTACCTATTTTATAGCCATCCCAGGTATATCTAATAAAGATTATAAATTGCCTACCATCATTTCAAAATTCGTTCAGAAACTATTTGAGAAATATTCTAAAATAAGTATTTTCCACCCTTTCTGGAATGGGAAGTAGTGGCTCTGATGTGAGGTGCACAATCTAATTACTATGCTTGAATCATATCAAAATGGATGGAGGGTGGTTTTGAACCAATCCCACCATTGAAACATAGATGTCAAAGGTCGGTTTATGTGTGTAAGAATCACATGACCTATTGAGGTAAATTCCCTTCCCAAAATTTGTACATTGTGAGATGGACTCACTACATCCGCAGGCCAAATACAACATATTTTGTCCAGTCTTCCATATTTTTGTTTAGACACGAAGCAAATGACACATGTCATGAATTGATCATTCTCAATACCTCTATTTTATTTACAACACATTTTTTTTTCCATATTTCGAATGCTTACAAATGTATATTATGAGTACTTGCCTCTTTGGTACCATCAAAGTAAATAGCTTCTTACAGTTTACCAAATTCAATGTACAGTCAAGCCATAAATAAAACTAGACTGATAATGGTCATTTGGGACTTAGACAGTTTGTTAGGAGCCATAATCGGTTTGCCAGTCGTCATTATCAACATTTAGTTAAACACTCACACAGATTGAATTCCATCTATACATGATTAGTGCTACTCAAGTGAAGTTCAGTATACAGTATGTAGGGGAATACAAATGGGACATAGAATGTGTGAGTGACCCATGTCAAGATTGATGATAAAAGACTTCATTTTGATGCAAGGTTCAAAAGTTTTGTTGATGGTTGGAATTCTTCATTTGTATGTGATGTGAATAGACAAATGAGTCACTTGTGAAGCAAAATTAAATCAGTTTTCAATTTCAGTTGATGTGCCATTTTCTGGGCTTATTTTGCTGAAAACGCCATTTAAAGTGTACTTGCGTCAGGGCGGATTTAGCTTGTAGTTGACAGGGAGTCTAACTTTAGACCTAGGTTTAAACCAGTGTTAGTCCTACATGAGTGGACCTTTTTTTCTTTCAACACACTAAGAAAGTTCAAAATAACAGGTGGAAAATTCCTCATGGATGGGTTAAAACTGCCCATCCAAGAGGAATTTCTCACTCATTACCGCCCCAACCTTTTGAGTATGTTGAAAGGTAAAAAGGTCCACTTGTGTAGGACTAACCCTGGTTTAAACCTGGGTCTACAGTTAGGACTCCCTTTCAGAATACCAGCCTTAGGTCCATATGCACCTGAATTAGACCAGGTCTGAAGGTAGACCTGGTTTAAGTGTTAATTAGTCCCACCAGAAAAAAAACATTTTCCTTAGCCTTGAAATGAAATATTTTTTTTGTATTTATTTTGAAATTTGCATTGTAATCCTTAAAATGTTAAGTTAATTATAAGAAACAGTAGATAACTGTCAATTTTGGACAAAACTTGTTTTAAGTTAGACCAGGTCTAACTTATTGTGCATATGGACCATAGAGTCTAACTTTAGACCCAGGTTTAAACAAGGGTTAATCCTAAGAAAGCTATTATTTTTCTCATGTACCCTGTGAAATCTTAGCGCTAAAAGATGTTTGATTTGGATTTTATGAGTGGAAAATGGGACAATTTGACCAGACAAATGATGTAATGTGACGATCGAGTACACTAGGGGCTTAAAAGCTTGTGTTTTAGCTCTCACGTCAAAAACGGATTGAAATATTGGCACGAAACTTTGCAGATGGGCTTTTGGACCATGTCATTCAATCATGATGAAAACTTCAAATAATGAAATTGGCCCCACCCCCCTTTATCATAGAAGATGGCATGGGTTACTGAACCATTACTCTCTGATGAAACAATCTAAAAATGTCAATTTTATAATAATAATGCTTATTTTTCCAAGGTTATCAACAATGTGAAAATACAAGTAATATCAGTGATACAGGCAAACTTAAATTTGCATGACCTTATTTAACCAGCTCCAGTTACTACTAAGAATCATCAGAAACCTTTATGCTCCGATATGTCTCCCGGTATGTCTTGAAGGAACAAAATCAGAAATATCAATCTCATGATCTCGTACCTGGATTCGGTACCCATTGACTGAATTCTACCCCCTGGCTCATGGACTCACAAACACACACAGTTAGCATTTCATAATGTTCAATTTGGGGCTTGTATTCAGTTGAACTAGCTCTTTCCCCTTCGTTCCATTTATGCTCACCGTGTTTTTGTTAGTGCATCGACGGAACATTGCCCGTGACACCTTCCCATTTGTCTTGTAAACTGTAAGCAGCGGTAAGTAGTTCTGTGCAAAGCAAGCCGCCTCGTGTGATCTACATGATACATAGCCATCCTTCTCTTGGCTTGCTACAGGTTTTGTTATTGATCGTTGTAGCATTGGATGGAAATTTGCGAGGGATTCGCGTGTTCTTGTGTTTATTCTGAAGTTATTATCAGTAAGGGCTAGAGGCAAATTGAAACCTCTTGACCTAGTTTTGTTCAACATTTTGTACATTTTAAAGGAAGTGAAAGCTTGCCATTTTATTTTTGTCTTGAGGTAAATAGTGACCATAGAAAATGACTATCAGCAATGCCTCTTGTAGAAGTTTGACTTAAAGGCTGACTCAGAGATTTCCCGATGAGGGCGTCCTCAATTTTCAAACAAACTGTGTTTTTGCATGCACATAATGCTTATCCATATTTATAATCCTGTGTGAAATAGCTAAGCTCAAATGGAAGTCCTTCATGTAGAAAATCACATATTTGTTATAAACTTCCGGATCCGGAACTTTGGTTATACACAGTATCCTATGGCACCGTTATACTATACAAATCTGTTTACTGCATCAAAGCAAAAAATTGATTCCTCTCGCAAAATTTTGGGGAAAAAAATGGGCATTGTAGGTGATATCTTTAGTTCTAGCTGACGATTTTTAATTAATACGCCAAAAAATATATATCAAAATCGCTGAAACCCCATGAGAACTAGAGCTAATTGATTGTAAAGAATGATGCTCTTTATTATTTATTAAGCCAATTAGAGACATTGTAAGAATGGTGGTATCTGAAGAGGATTGACCTTTAAACATTTAGAAGCTCTATTTTAATTGGCTATTTACATGAATATGGATTTGACCAACATCAGAAAACACTGCAAGAAATGCTATAGTACTCAGGAGGGAGTGGTCTACTGATGGCTAGAGCCTTTGCAGGGGGTAGGACATGCCAACCAACAACAACAGCAAATTCAAATCAGCATCAACATCGGTGTACTAGTGCTAGTCTTTTCAAAGACTTAAACGGTAAGAGGTCGCTATACATATCTGACAAAGACTCACTAAAGGCTACATCTGGTATTGAATATTTAAATCTAAATTACCGTTATTGGAAATTACACTATTTGCAGCCGAGGTTAATCCACTTTGTGAGGGGCACGTGTGGTCCAGTGGATTGAGCGCTCGTCCCGCACTCTAAAGGTCGTGGGTCGAGTCCCACTGCGGCCACGTCTTGTGCCCTTGAGTAAGGCGCTTGACCTCAATTACTCCTCTCCACCCAGGTGTCTAAATGGGTACCAGTATTATTCAATGCTGGGAAGTAACAGACGCGCTGTGCGGGAAAGGGAGGGCGAAACCCCCCCAAAGGCAAAATAATACGGAGGAGTCTGGCCCAAACGCTAAGGAAGAGAGATGGCCACTCCGCGAACGAGGTGCTCGGCACCACAATTACTTTTTAATCACGGAACTTACCCCGACAGATTTTGAAGTTAATTATTTATTCAGAATATCATGATATTACTAGGATTTATTGAACAAAGGATTAAGAGGTGATTTTGTAATGTCACGGGGACTGAGGCTGCCGTAGAAAATGCATGTAAAAATGCCAGTTACTGTTTGGAAATCACAAATGCACAAATCGAGCAGGTCTTGTCCTGACCCCTGGAGCCTTGGGACCCAGGGTGCCCGGTTCAAAATCTCAGTGTGGCTACTTGCTAGATTTATTCTAGGTACTCAATTCTGGATTTAATTTACATAGGTGATATTGATTCAAACCAGAATTAGCACTCTCCTCATGGTTCATTTGATATGAGCAAATGAATCATGAAAATCTCTCCCTGTAACCCATCTTGTGTCTTGGTCAATGTTTCAATGTAGCAACTTGGCGCCGTCATGAGCTGCAGCCGTTGTAAAAGTTGCTTGTCCCTGTCTATGTTTTCCACGCTTAAAACCCTTGGAAAAGGCCACATTCAATGTTCAATTTATCATTTATTAGGGTAATTGTTGATAAAAATTAAGCTAACGAAGTTTCACGTAAGTGCCCTGTGAACCACTGACATTTAGCTCAACAGGTTTATAACCCAAGCACTGGAAATGACAATCTCAATAGCTCCTGCTGTAGCTGAAAGAATATTATGTGCCATTGATTTTATGCTATGCAGCTGGATTAAAAATCAAAGCTATTAATTTATGTCATTTCTGTTTCCTGTATGTATTACATGCTTCAAATCATTGTATGAAGGCCAAAAGTGCTGCCTAGCTTTACAACTTATGTAAGAATTATTGTGTTGAATCTTGCCAATCTTATCATTGCCGGGGGGGGGGGGTTGCTCAAATTGGTTTTGGTAAAGATGATGTGTCACAAGTACAAAAACTCAGTAGGTGTTTTGAGCGTAAGGAATCACCCGGTATTTATCGCCCACTATTTTCCAAATTTTCATGGCCATCGTTACGTTCAACACGGTATGTTTCTACCCTGAGGGTAAGAAGCCATATCATCATCCATATGCGATATTTCCGTCCGTGAGCGGCATTTTATCAGGTGACATCAGGATACTTCAGGTCACGCACAAGGAACTGTGAAACAAACCAAGAGTGCACCAAATACGGACCAAAGAACCATCGCTGTAGGCTTACTTACTTTTTTTCCGTCCATATCTTTATAATCATTTCTATCCCACTGTACGATGAGGGACTGTTATGGCCATCGATGATTCTTTATCATTATCGATGGCCATAGTTGAAATAGATTGCAAAACTCGTATGATTTGGATCTGATTTCAATTCAGAACTTTGTTATTCTTGAAAGGCCCAGGTCACCTGTAGCTATAATTACTAGCGTAACCATGCGAGGTAAAAAAAACTATATCGAAGTATATTCTCAACAAAAACATTTTTGAAACCTTATACAAAATACATAGGCCATAAAAGCATGTGAATGAAAAAAAAAAACAAAAGCAAAAGATTAAGATTAAAATGCCTAACCATTGAAACATGTTGTTATTGAGCATGCAAGCTATCTAGTCATTGGATACTTCTCCGAGCGGGAGCAACAGTTGACCCATGCTCCAACTCTCAATTTCCGGTGTATATGCGGCAAATTCGTGTGTGACATGTTTCTACTGCAGTGGTGTGGTCCGGTATTTTGAGGCGTATCCCCCGATTTAGGTGGATCACGGTGTGAGGACAAATTGTGAAGTGTTTGATGGAAAATTTTGTGACCTGTCATGTTTCTACTGCAAGGGCGTCCCGGCATGAGCGCGCCATTTCGTTTAATACCGATATCACTCTCGTAGAGAAACACGCAATTAGAGGCTTGAGAACTGATTCTTTTTGTTTGAGTGGGGGGTCTTTTGAAGTGACATTTTTACATATTTTTGCTGGGGTATGGGAACTTAATTGGTTGAAAGAGATTCCAAATTCAAAAACCACATTTTGGTGTTGCCTGACAACGAGGGCACCACCCCCCCAAAACATAGTATTGATTAGGTAGTATGAAGAGAAGATTTCAATAGCTTACCACAATGCATTGCCTTCCAATGGAGGGCTTTGTACAGTAAGGATTGGAGATAGTTAGTGACGAAACATGGCTGATCACAAAACGTGCATTTAAGAGGCATTTAATCTCTAACGATCCACATGGCAACCTGTACAAAAAACTTACAATGGAAAGCAATGCATTGTGGGAAGCTACTGGTATCTTCTCTTGGTAAGTATGTGTTAGTGGCGGTCTGTGGTAAAATGTTGACCCAAACGTAAAATCTAAATCTAATCGCCCACTGTTCCAGATATGTGCGAACATTGTCATGTGATACTTGAACAATGGACCTGGATAGTGACCCACATGTTGGTGACCTATGTTGACCTTGGTGGCCTCAGGTTGTCCTTTGACCTCATTACCAAACTGCGACGACAGATGGACCCATGCGTTTGGGGAACGTTGTATTTTTGGCTATGGAGTTAAATTTGTGGAGAATGAGAGAAAATAGGGGTCCTAAGAACTGGAACATACCTGAACCCGGGGGTCCAACAAATGCCAGAAGAGGTGTGAAAGGGGGTCTTGAATGCCGGATATCTGTGCTGCCCATTTTGGTTAGTGCCCCTGGGCAAGCCGTGCTTAGGACCTAAGAGATGTTGGGTTGATACCTTACAATGCATTGCTAAACATCACAAGGTACCCAAAGCTGTGATCATCCCAGATGACCGGTAATTACAAGACAAAAAAGACATAATAATTGACCCCAGTAAACTTGACCTGGGCATTTGAATAGTCGTACTTATATCTAAGTTTCTCCAGAATTCAGCAGAAGTTTACAGTCAAATTTGAAGAAAAAAGAAGAAACTGAAATGTTGTTTTGAGATGCTTGGTATGTTGCAAAGTGAAGAAGTGAAATTCTTTGGGATTTACCTAGGAATGGTACACACCAATCATTTGGGGTAAATGTATAAATTAGGGCTATCTAATGGCAATTGTTGCAGATGGTCAGTGATTTCAATCCCAGAAGGGTGGGGTGCTTGGCTGGGTTAACTCCCTCCCAGTATGATTAAATGAATTCAGGTACTTTCCACATTTTCTTGACAAGTAGAAATATGAGGATGCAAATGTGCTCTTCATTGACACTTGATTTTAGTTTGTATGGTATGTGAAAGGAGGCAGATAGAAATGAAATGGCAAACCAGTTTTCTGATAATATTTTAAGTATTGTTAATATGTAAGTGTGAAGATGTAATTGGGAAAGAAATTTATACATTTTTAAACAAAATTGTTCTTTATTTTGCAATAGACATTTTTGGTCTTTTTCAGAGACTGACTTTTAAGGAGAGTGAGGGCGATAGCTCCCTACGCCTCTCCTTAAGCACTTTATAGGAGAGTGATTTAAAGCTCCCCCTTGGGAATCTAATTTATCCTGGTTAGCACTCAGGTTTTGGTAAATGCCATGAATAGTTCATTAAAGCTCCCCTGATCGACCAGGAGGTTTTGGACCAGGGGAGCTTTTTACGAGCACCCGTACTTATTAAAAGGCAGTCGCTGCTTTTTTAAGTAAGCTGACCAAAAAAGATGAACCCGGGTGTGACACACATCACATTGTCTCCTCCATCAATCCATGTCTTCTTCCCTTGTGCTGCCAGCCAGCAGTTAGTTAAGTGGGAATTCCTCTTAACAAGAAGCACAAAAAAAAACTCTCCAAAACCTTAGTGACAAGACTTGGATGACAATTGTAATTGATTACCAGGTACTTTATTGGTTACATCCTTTCCAAGTATTTCCAAGTGGGTCTTTATGCTTATTGCTGTTAATTGGACAATTAAATTGCCACAGTTCCTACCTCTAGGAAGTGTACACTTCCTGTCACCAAGGTCTTTCCACCAAGTCTGCCACTGATGCACAGTGCAGTGTCGTGCATGGTGATAGTTTTGACAAAAGGCTGTTCAATCTTTTTGGCAATGCACTTTTTGGGATCTATATCTTGGTAGTTGGCCAGGGTGTGTTTAAGTGAGTGCCCAAACCAAAGGTACTCACGAGTACAGGGTCCAAATAGCCGGAGGTTAGTTGCCTACACGTTTAGTGTATGATGCTTTTAGTTGTGAACTCTTTAAAAAAAAGAAAAACCATAAACTTTGGTTCATATTGGGCGTAAAAAATCTGTGGGATTTAATCTGTCTCATTATAAGGACCTGTTATAGGCTAACTATATTCTCAACCTTCTTACTCTCCATTATGTATTCCCTTTCCACATAGGCCTATAATCTCCTTAATTGTAGCTGCTTTGATCTATCTTCCTCCTATAGTGCTGTACTTACCCCCACCCCCAAAAAAAACATTCTTCTTGAGAGACGGATACCATTTCTTCTACTAGTTAATCTGCTCTAGCGTATCTCTCATTTCTCTCTCTCTCTCTCCATCTTTCCCTTCCTCCCAATCCATCCCCACCTTCCCTCCTTCCTTCCATCCTTCCTTCCTTCCTTCATTACATTCCTCCTCCCTCACTCATTCCACTCTCCTTCTCCTCTCTTCCTATCCTCCCTCCCTCTCTTACTCCCACCCTCCTTCCCTCCCACCATATACTACTTTCTTTTTCCACCATCAAGATATAATAAGAACATCTTCCCCATCTCCATTCATTTCAAGTTCTGTTTGGACTTCCTCCTTCATTTTTCACATCGCCTCAAAATCATTTCCCTATTGCTAGTGTCTTTACCAACCCTTTCAATAGAACAAATGCTTTCGTGAACAATTTGATAACAGACCCCGTTTATTTTATGGGATCTATCTCATTTCTCAGGTAGATATATTTACCCAGATATAACTTTTCTTTCTGACTTTCGATGGTTGCAGGGATCCAATACTTATGGTTAATTGAAACATGATTGTCATGTATTGAACAGCCCCCTTCTACTGTTTCCAAACTATGATAATATTGATGGTTAGCTGGATGTTGTTGACTTACTACGTTTTGGTTTCATTCTTTGAGCTGTTTAGAAATGAAGCAAGGGAAAAGGAAAACAAGCAGTACTTTTTTAGGGAAATGTATA
>JAMKCH010039479.1:0-14793 GCA_023653785.1 Ophioderma brevispina | reverse complement strand
ATATCTGATTATTGTGATTCTGATTTGTATCAACCTGATACCAATCGATAACCATATATATGTTTACCGCCTTAATATCCCAATTACGTTCCGAGACGAAAACACTCGCAACCAGATACACACCGCAAAAAGAGGTGGCGTATGTGTTGTTAGATCTAGGGAGCACTTTCCCCCTAAAAACAAGGTCGATTTTGAAAAGTGTCAAAAATGGCATTTAGGGATTGAAGGGATATAAAAGACGACATTTCTATCCCATTTCAAAATAGATTAATTAAAAAATACAATAAATATTTAAAGGCTTGTAAAACTAATGTTCTAAGAGAGATCCACGGGGACACACTATGTGATTATGAACACCGTAAATCTGCAGGAGTGTGTTTGGTCAGTGCTACTCGTCGAAATTTATTCAAATAAGTGATGACGTGTCGCTCAAATTCCGAGCCCCTTACCCTCACATTTTAACCTTTGCATTTATTGCGATTATAATTAAGAAAATTCGAAAAAAAAATATCTTAAAAAATGACATTTTCAGATTGAAGTCTATGTAATACACGTTGAATCATGGGTATACGTTTAATATGAAGTCCAATGGATGCAAATGAGGTATTACCATCTTCCGTCAAGCGCTACTGCACAACGTCATACAGCGCCATGACGGAATCAATTGTAATACCTCAACGGGACTTCTATATGAAAACGTTCACCGAATCATGGTTAAATGAGCAGTCCTCCACAAGTCGATGTCAATATTTTTCTTCGAATGATTTAGAGATAATATTGCCTTTGCTTTATGAAGCAGTTTGAACTATTGAATGACTTTTCATGGTCATTCCCGTTTTCTGGTTACACCTGAAGAAACGCTTTGGGGGGTGATGTATAGTAACAGAATTTAGTGATACGTGTGATTACGAGCTCAGCAACATAATACTGAACAGGACTGTACAGCAAAGCAAATAGCGTGAAAAAATTTGTTTCGCGCATAATATTGTGAACACAAAAAAAACCGTATGTATCGACTTATAGGTAGTTTTCTTGATTAAAGTAATAGGGCAGTTTTCAGGAATAGTTGAAGAATTTAGCATGTATAAAACCCAACAGCAATAATACGATAAAACCAAATCATTAAACAGTAAATCTGATTAAATAACAAAATGTTAGACTACATATTGTATTTATTAAAAACGCCACTTAGCAGGTTAACTTCAGCATTGTAGGGTCCAAAGAAGAAGGAAATCATGAATTCAACTATCGTAAATGTTCTGTATTGACTTTGGTTATCGTAAGATTATTTATTACTGTCAGTCATTAAAAGTTTTGGGGCGTGTGTCCCGACGATTCCATTTCGTTCTGAGAGGGTGTATGCTGTACCCACTAATTCAATAGAACTTCTAATGTGACGATGTCGTAAGATTAAGGCCATATTAAAAATGTCCCTTATCACGAAGAAAAATAATGCACGGCCAAATGCACAAACGTAATGCAATTCCAAAACATTCAAACTGAACAACTGAAGCTATTCAACATAAGAAAATGATACGTTTAAGTATTTATACTCGCCAAAATTTCGTCGTGGTATTTTGCTGGAAAGGGGGAATCTCCACTATCAGAACCTCCACATCAGGCATTTAATTTATGCATACGTGGTTGTTTTTCTAAGTATAATTTCTCTTATCAAACAACGTGCGTGATGCATTTCCTCCGTATTTTCGTCACTTAAAGGAATATGAGAAAATATGATGTAGTTAACCTCGTACGCTGATTACAATTCATCTTGTTCCACAGTTCCAGAAATAATGTTTTGACGTCTTTGTCGGCAATCATTATCTAAACTACCTACCAAAAAGTTTTGGTCCTCATACAAACTACAATATTTACGTGGCTTATCTCCTCAGATTAAGAGATCACCTGGCCCTCGACATGTCCTGACACTTTGATCCCTTCTTTAATTTCTCCAACAAAGGAATCGCTAGCGTGTCTAGACGGGCACGACCCTCTATTCAATTGAATCTGGTATGAACCTTTTACATATTCGCTCTAAAACGGGTTCATGAAAATTGGTTTAAAGCATCTATTCGGGCTAAACAAAGTGAGTCAGGTTCAGCTTTTCATACGCTTTTATTTTATCGCAACACATCCCTTCCCGAATCTATTCGTACCATCGACATATCTTCGCCTGACAGAAAAAAAATCAGACTAATAGTAAACGGACTCCATATGTTCCTAGTAGCTTATTTAATGTTGAATTTGGCCGATCACAGCCACCGAAATAAACGCTTGCCACCGGCTCAAATTTTTCGTGTAATAGTCTCATCAGCGGATGGTGTTCTGGCGTTGTGCTTGTGTAACCTCCATGATAACCTTTGTAACCGATAATTCTTTCAAGATATGTTTGATCATTTCATGAAACCGCTTGAGTTCAATATCCTCCAATTGAGAACAATGATGGCGTGGTTCATATAAAATGTACAATTGTGTCATCAACAAATGAGCTCTCTCTATATGTATTGTTTTCTTCCGTCACTCTCTTCGTTTAAAATTTCAAACGATTCTAAGTAAAGTCAATAATAAGCAAATTTTTGTGAAGAGCGCCCAATTTTCCAAACAAAATGTGAGATTTTAACACGCTTGCATGGTAACTTGTTGGTAAACTATTGAAGGTTAGCTCGAACCTGTCCTATGTTTTGCAAACAAGGAATTTTGTAATTAAAAGAAGAATAGAGGAGATCTCCGATAATAAGGGCTGTTGGTACGGCCTTTCAATATGAAATAGGCCGGAAATAACGCCATGTACGGGTCTAAAAAGTCTACACCCTCATCCATTATTTTTTCTTTGCTCAGGCAGTCAATTATGGTGCGGTGGCACTATTTCGATCATGAACGGACATAAACTTAGCAGTTCCATTCCAGCTCTGCCGTTAAATACAATTTGGGATCACAAGTCTAATTACAAAATCGTTTTTTTTTATAATAAATAACGCGTTTTTTAGTATTCTCATTCGCATTTTAGTTTTCCTAGACAATATCAAACTACGTGTGGCAAAAATATCAAATTTTAAAATTGGGGCGCTCTTAAAAAATGTGTTGTTGTTGATTTTAATGCTGGGCGGTTGTAGTTATTCAGGAAAATCAAATATTGCAAATTTTATGTGCTCAGGATTGCGACCAAAATTTAGTCCATGTTATCACAAAGAAACCGTTGCAATTTGAAAGTAAGTTATATGCAATGTTTGAAGCTTTTTTGATACGCTTAATAACAGAATACAAGTTTCACTAAATAATGATACTGTTCCACTCTATTTGCGGCTTTATTAATGTTGGTACCTGTACAGCCCCTCCAAATGAAAGCATACCTTGACAACATGCATGACGATGACTTTGAAATAAAATGGACTATAACAACGTACTTCGAGCATGATCGAAATTGGTTGTATTTATTATTAGTTTCAATGCAGGTACAGGTTGCGGCCGGTGGTACATTTAGCAGGCATCGGGTAACATAACAGTCCGAACTCCCAAACAGTTTACCATCCGGGGAGAACGCAATTATTTACATCATAGACGTTCCTTCAGCTCAAATACTGCGAATGAATTCCAAGATTTGATCGTGAAGAAGGCGACTATCTCTACTATGCCCGGGGACAAAAAAACATGACTATTGCCACTGATGCAACTAATTGACTGGGGTCTCTTATACCTGATCCTTTCGAATTAATGACGAGCGTTATGTGGTTCGTTTTGTCAGTAGTGATTAATTCACTTAACCAATGTTGGTTTTCCTTTCCTGGGAAAGTAGTCGGTAGGATACAAGTGATTGGAGGAATTATCAATTGTGATTAACTATCGTAGTGAGATAAAACATAGTGGTATAGTCTTTGTCTTTCAAAACATGATATGCTGCTCCTTAGGGTTGTAATTTGTTGGATATTGCAAATGACCCAATGCACGGTTCGCCAAATTTGCAGGTAGGCCTCGAACTGAACGAGGGTGTTACACAACAACAATACTTCTTGCCTCTTGCAAAAAGTCGTGATTTTGCTTAGAGAGAATCGACTAATTTTGTGGTATGAAAATACATTTATTCATATTTGCCAGTGTCAGGCTCTCAAATCAAATGGTGCATCCGTGCAACGAATGATATGGAGCAGGGAGGGACGTCACCTTGGTAGAACAGAGATAATACGTCATCGTAAAGGCAAAATGGGCAATGGTAGGCAAAATGTTCTTGCATTGAGACTGAGTACTCTTAGTCAAATAGCACAGGTATGAGGTTAGTCATCTCGGTTCTTCTCCTAATACCAAGCTGTCTGGAAAAATGTAGGTCTTGCCAAAATAGATATCGCACAGTGATATCAGTCAGTTATAACAGGAATTTGCAGACGAGGACAAGACAGTCAATCATTAAGCCCGGTTTCCATTACCCATTGCCTTACGGAATGAAATTCGGATATTTTATTTATGCCAAGTTCGAAGTTAGTCTTCTGGATTTCTAGAGTGCATTTTGGATTGTCATTTTGGGAGTATTGGCATCAGGACAGGTCTGTCCAATAATTGTAGTCCACATCGCGAAAGAGTATGGAGTACTTAAAATTAGACCAGCAGTTGATTTGCCAGCGCAAGGTAAATGAAAAATAGATGCGTTTGTACTTCATTTGTTTTTCCCTCGATATATTATTTGGCATAGACATGAACCGCAAACCCTTCATTCCTAATTGTAAACAAACAAACTTACAGGGTCTTTCGGCGCTTTGATTTGTCCCATGTTCGACCCTCCGTCGTTCATGTGATTTCATGTGCGTTGGTTTCTAGTCCATACTCGGCCTCGGTGTTCTTCCTTGTCTATACACTGTTAAAAAAAGCATGTAAACAAACAAAAAATATGTTGGTTAAAATTTTAATCAACCAAGGATTACCTAGTGAACCACTATTTGTTGGTTAAAACCGTAATCAACGGCTGTTGATTAAACAATTAATATGTGGTTGGTACAACTTAATCAACTGTTGGATAGACTATTTTATCAATGTTGGTTAGAATGATGTTGGTTAAACTGAAACGTGACCTAGGTTGTTGGTTAAAATTTTAATCAGTTTGTTGTGTTGTTATTATTAGTACGAACATGGGGTTGGTTAAAACTAAATCATGGTTTAACCATTTGTTGGGTTATTCGTGTAATATTGCAGAGAAATGGCTTGAATAGTCTAGTCTATAATCTATGTCAATACTTCAATGAGGATTCTGGAGAGGCTTTATTCAGTCAGGCATAATAATCTCTCATTCCCTCGGTCCTCATTGAAGTCTGACTTTGACCCTAGCCTAGACTATTCAACACTGTCGAAATTTCAGCGACGAAATGTGAGTCTCTCACAGAGTCTGAAAATGCCCAAAACATAAGTCTCCGTACAACCAAACCTTGCTAGCAAGCCTTGAAACCGATCAAGAAAGTCTGAAGTATATATATTATTGCCTAATCTCATATCACTGAATTAATTCACACTCCTCAGCAATGTCGTCACTCTCTCGTAATCGGCCATGTTTGATTTTGCACCTCGCTTTCAAATTGGTCATGTGACCAATATTTTATAAACATTGTGCAAAATAGATGATTACCAACATGGATTAAGATTTAACCCACAATTGAACAATGTGTCTGCCAAAATATTTCAGAACTGTGTTTTGGCGTGAAGTTTTGTTTATCTTTTGTTGGTTAAGAAAAATGCTTAATTAACCAACGTTTGTATTTCTTTGTTATTGTTAATATGTTTCAGTGTTTAACCAACACGGAATTAAGTAAATTGTATTTTTAATCAAACTAATAATATATATGCAATGTTGTGCGATTTTTAAACAAACCAAACTTTTAAATACGCTGTTTTTATATCTGTTTGAACGGTGTATAAGTATAGCTGAAATGTTCTAGCCGTGAACATGACCCTGGCTGTCGGCACGGACGTAAATTCTAACTCATTCACTCACTCACATTTTCGTCGGCCTGCCGAACGAGGCCTACGCTTAAGGCCGACTTAGAAGATTTCGAATTACAATTTTATATGTGATTATTAAAAAAAGTCAACTAGATCAACTAAAATAGTCACCTAGAATGCTCAATTCCAAATTTTGAGATGAATCTGATTTTGTTCCCTTTTGATGTAATAAACATCATGTGATACAACGGTAGGATATGATACTGTGTATAACTAAATTTCCGGATTCAGAATTTTAAATCAAAGTTGTGATTTTCAGTATGAAGATCATTGATTAGAGCCTATGTGCTAGCATTAAATATATATGTAAAAAAACACGAATTGTTTGAAAATTGAGGGCGCCATCCTCGGAAACTCTCTGACTTAGCCTTCAATCAAGATTTACTACAAAATAACGCTCTCTGCAGACAGATCAAGTCTCTGTTGTTTAAACTCTAGTTTATATTATTGTTCTCAACAGATTGCTACCACTATTTCACGGACCCAACAGGGAATATCACCAGCCCAGGCTATCCAAACCAATATCCTCCCAATGCCGACTGCACGTATATCATAGACATTCCCGATGCAGACCACATATCTATACGTTTCCAGGATCTAAACCTAGAGTACCGACATGATATGTTATATTATGGAATAGGGACAGAACCGTCCATTAACCATGGGTTAGGTGATCCTATCACTGGAAGAGTTATTCCAAGGCCGATTTTACTGCCTGCATCCTCTATGTGGTTCATTTTTACATCTGATAGCACGGTCAGCGGACGAGGGTTTTCATTTAACTGGGAAACGACAGGTTTGTAAATTAAGGCAAATCTTGCCATCGTCGTCATCATCATCATCATCGTCATCGCCATCGCCATCGTCGTCGCCATCGTCGTCGTCATTGTCGTCGACGAAACTTCCACTTCGCCAGTTTCTAACACACAGTGCCAGAGTAAAAGATTCGCAAGAATTGTAAAGAACATATCTAATGCTACTTGGTAAATCTTTTCTATTCAGAAAACATTTGTAAGAGTTGTAAAGAACAGCTGCTACTTGGTAACTTTTCTATTCAGAAATTGTGACCGATTACGCAACGCATTTAGCATTTTATTTTGGTCACATTTTATGAAATCGGTGTGAAAAAAAATAATTGAAATCTTAAACATTCATTAGTGATATGCAGTCAATCAATTTGACTTTAAGTGAGTTGAATAGGTTTATTTTCTTTCTTAAAAAGAGTGAAAGCAAACTCATTTATAAACAAAAAGTCATGTATCAAATCGATAATCATGTATTAAATTACTGGTACTTTGCATAAACAATTGACTGGTTACATATACCATACAACTATCGTTTTGAATTCGTTGAAACAATATTTTCAATTAATAATACACTGAGCTCGTATGTAATTCGTTGGAATTTGTGTCTCCATTGACGAGACACAGAATTCATAGCCATACCCAATCAGTAGATATGTAGCCCGTGTAGAATGACACCATTTCATTAAAATGACTGTATTGTTCATATTCATGCAGATATCCAATAAGATGGAATAAACGTTTCTTCTTTTTCCTTTTCCTCGTCCGCCTCATCTTTCTATTCCTTCCTTTTCCTATATCAAATTCATTATTATATTACCTAATGTTATTAAAAAATAATATTATCTAAAATTAATATTTTTTTTAGTAATATTAATATTATAGTGTTAATATTATTAATAATAAAATATTTATTTTTTACTGTTTTATTTTTTTAATGTTAATATGGTATTCTATTAATATATTAATAGTATTTTTTTGATTATTATATATAATTTTATTTAATATAATATTATATATTATAATAGGAATATTATAGTTTTAATATTACTTTTGATGTTGTGATTATTCTTCACCTCCCTACCTTTCTCATCTTCTTTTCTTCGGGTTCCTCTCTCTTCCATTTCTCTTTCTTCCTCTTCTGCCTCTTCCTTCTTCTCCTTCTTACTTTCATCTTTCTTCACTCTTCTCGACTTCCACTTCCTCTTACTCATCTTCATCTTCATCCTCTCCGCTTCTTCTTTCCCTTTGTCCTATCTTTCTCCTCTACTTTCTCCTGTTCTTCTTCTTCTGCTTTTTCTTCTTTTTTAACAGACGACCCGAAGCTCAAATACACAGATGTCGGCAATACAGGACGGTCGGGAGGGTCGTTGCATCTGGTATGTCTTTGTGAGAGGATTAGCTCACGAACACTGGTGCAAATATGCGATGATGGAGGACCAGAGAATGGGGGGATACGGAGGGCCAAACGCTTGTGTGTATGCGATTGGGTTTGCGAACGGGACCGCAACGCAAAAGAAGAAGGTCTAGGAAGCGCATTTGTCACATAATTTCCAGTGTGATGCACGTAAGTAGTAAATGCATTATTTTTTCATCTGTGAGACGTGTAGAAAAAATTACGAAAAAAATCTGCCACCAGGTAGCTGACTCTCTAAATGCAAAACGCATGATTCGCTAGCAAGTAGAGTGGCATTGTTAAAGGCTGACTCAGAGATTTCCAGATGAGGGCGCCCATCATTTTTCCAAACAAATCGTGTTTTTTGCATATTAAATAATGCATGTCTATATACTAATCACTGTGTGAAATAGCTGAGCCCAAATCGAAGTCCTTCCTATAAAATCACGCCTTTGGCTTTTTTTTAAAATTCCGGATCCGGAAATTTTTTTTTTTTTAATAATTACAAAACTAAATGTTTACCCTAAATGTTTACTGCATCAATACAAAAAATCCGATTCATCTCAAACTTTGGAATTGAACGTTTAAGGTTACATCATTAGTTCTAGTGCCTATTTAACTAATAAACACAAACATAATATTTCGAAATCTTTGAATCAGCCTTTAATGAAGGTCACTGTTTATCCACAGACTAAGAATGGGAAAAAAAACGACAAAGGGTTTGCCTATTCATCCCAGTCATGCGTAGGACGAAAAAAGTCCTTATTCATAACTGGTATCCAAAAAGTTTGTTTTGAGTATGACCTGGCTTTGCTATAATTCATTTAAACACCATAGGGCTTGGAGACAGCTTCCCCTAATAACCCTATACCCAAAGATTGAGCCATCTGTAAAACCAGATGCAAGTTTTTAAGGCAAATATGCCAACAAATTTAAGTTATGACAAGCCACATAGTAAAATATTTAAATTCTTAGGATTGCATGCCCTTGACATGAAGACAGTTTCCGCTAGCCAAATTTTTTAACCAAAATGAATATTTAAATTAATGTAAAGCCAAAATAAGCATCATTATTAGTTAATACCAGAGAACCATCGCAGGAAAGTTTAGGCTGACATTACTCTATGGAAATGATAATCATTTAGTCTGCTTACTCGCATTCAGTCTAGGGAATCAATAGAATATGGATTTAAAAATTGTGAATCAAACAGTTATTTTAAAGGGGCTACTAAAGTCAAATACATCAAGAAACTGCCTAGTACAATTGTTTGAATATAACATTGAAATGATGAACCTGAAGTCAGATACCCTAAGGCTCGCTCACATCAAGATCTGCAAAGATAAATTGAAAATAAATAATTAATGCATAGACTGGAACGAGTGTAAGAAAATTCTGAATCAATACCTGGATTGCCTGAACTACATTAAATGATAATACCTTTAATATTTATTAATTTGATAGTTGCCAGACACAACATTTGTACTTTATGCTATAATAATACAAGAGCAAATCTTGCAGAACAACTGAAGTCACACCCCCCCGTTCCCTCTGGCTCGATCACATCAGTTATCTGTAAAGATAAAATTGCCAATTAATGAATGAATCAAAATAAAGCCAAAATAATGCAAAATAATGCAAAATAAATGCAAAATAAATGCATGATCCGCCTTTTGGCCAAGAAAAATGGAAAAATAAAACTGGTACGTCCACCCTATCATAATGAAAAAGGGGAGAGGAGGGTGGAAAACATTTTTGTCAAATAACCAAAACCACGACGATCGTCCTACGCAGATCTGATGCTATGTGATGACAGATAATGAAAGGGGCAAAGCCCGGGAGAAAAGCCGACTGCCATTTGACAACAGAGCTCAAGCCCATGGAACATGATTGGATGATGACTGTACTTTATGCAAAGCAGCAAAACAATGACCAAGACCAATGGCCCATCAACCATTCTCTACAGTGGACAAATCCGTTTTTCCTCCGAATAAATCTTCAGAAATTTTATCTCCACAACTAAGAATGGTAAAAACGACAAAGGTTTGCTAATGGCCCACACATGCGTAGGACGAGTCCTTTAATTCATACCTGGTTTCTTTCTCCAAACATTTTTGTTATGGGCAAACCTGGCTTTGTATATTCATTTTAAAACACCATAGGGTTGGAGACAGCTTCCTCCTAATAACCCTATACCACAGATGAGCCATCGAAAGCCAGCAAATGCACATTGTTTAATGTCACATATGCGAATTTTAGTATTACAAGCCACATATGTAAAATATTTAATTCGTAGGATGCATGCCCTTGGACTTGAAGAACGTTTCCTCTAGCCAAATGTTTTTCACCAAATGATTAAATTACTGTAAACCCAAATAAGCATCATTATTTTAATACCAGAGAACATAGCATGAAAGTTTTAGGCTTACATTACTATTCCTCTATGTTGGAAATGATAACCATTTAGTCTGGCTTACTCGTATCAGTCTAGGGATCAATTAGAATATTCGATTAAAGTTATGAATCAAACAGTTAAAGAGCTCCTAAAGTCAAATACCTAAGAACTGCCTATACAATTGTTTGATATTAAACATAAAGTGCTGAAACTGAAGTCAGATACCTATAAGGCGCGATTCCCATACAATATCTGAAAGATAAATTGCAATAAATTAATTAATGCATTAGACTGGAACTGAGTGTAAGAAAATCTGAAGTCAATTACCTCTAGGATTGCCTGAAAACTAAATTAAATGGAATCAATACCTTTAAATGATATTTGATATTGCCAGCAACAACATTTGATACTTTATGCTATAATTAAACATAGAGCATAATCTGCAGAACCTGAAGTAGTTACCTCTGGCTCGCTCACATCAGTTATCTGTAAAGTAAAATTGCCATATTAATGAATGAATCAAAATTCAAAGCCAAAATAATTGCAAAATAAAGTTGCAAAATAAATGCAATGCAGCCGCCTTTCGGCCAAGAAAAATGGAAAAATAAAACTGGGACGATTCCACCCTATCATATGAAAAAGGGGAGAGGAGGGTGGAGAAAAACAATTTTTTGTCAAATAACCAAAACCACGACTTCGTCCTACGCAGATCTGATGCTATGTGATGACAGATAATGAAAAGGGGCAAAGCCCGGGAGAAAAAGTCGACGCCCATTGGTCAACTGAACCGCAAGCCAATGGAAAAATGATGGATGATGATGGGGCTTTATGCAAGCAGCAAAACAATGACTATGACCAATGGCCATTAGAAAACCATTCTTGCGTGGACAAATCGTTTTCCTCCGAATAAATCTTCATTAAAACTATTATCCACAGACTAAGAATGGGAAAACGACAAAGGTTTGCTAATTGCAATCACATCAGTCGTAAAGACGAAGTCCTTTATTCATAACTGGTCTCCAAATCAGTTTTGATTATGACCTGGCTTTGTACAATTCATTTTAACACATAGGGCTTGGAGGACGCTTTCCCCTAATAAACCCATTCCACAGATTGAGCCATCTGTAAAGCAACATGCAATTTTTTAAGGTCACATATGCCATTTTAGTATGACAAGCCACATATGTTAAAATATGTAAATTCTGAGATTGCATGCCCTTGACTTGAAGCCAGTTCCTCTAGCCAAATTTTTCACCAAATGAATTAAATTACTGTAAAGCCAAAATAAGCATCATATATTTTAATTTACCAGAGAACCATAGCAGGAAAGTTTAGGCTGACATTACTCTATGTTGGACATGTAACATTTAGTCTGGCTTACTCGCATCAGTATAGGGATCAATTAGAATATGCGATTAAAATTGTGAATCAAAAACAGTTAAAGGCTCCTAAAGCAAATACCTCAAGAACTGCCTAGTACACTTGTTTGAATATTAACATAAATTCTGAACCTGAAGTCAGATACTCATAAGGCTCGCTCACGTCCAATATCTGAAAGATACATTGCAATAAATTAATTAAGGCATTAGACTGGAACTGAGTGTAAGAAAATCTGAAGTCAATTACTCTAGGATGCCTAACTAAATAAATGAATAATACCTTTAATAGTTATTATTTGATAGTTGCCAGGCACAACATTTGGATACTAGCTATAATAATACATAGAGCATAATCTGCAGAACCTGAAGTCGTTACCTCTGCCGCTCACATGAGTTATCTGTAAAGATAAAATTGCCATATGTAATGAAGAATCAAAATAAAGCCAAAATAATGCAAAATAAATGCCAAAATATAAATGCAATGAGCCGCCTTTTGCCAAAGAAAATGGAAAATAAAATGGTACGATCCACCCTATATAATGAAAAAGGGGGAGGAGGGTGGGAAAACAATTTTTGGTCAAATAACCCAAACCACGACTTGTCCTACGCAGATCGGGATGCTATGTGATGACAGATAATGTGAAAAGGGGCAAGCCCGGGAGAAAAGCCGAACCGCCAATTGGACAACAGAGCTGCAAGCCAATGGAACATCTTGATGCGATGATGACTGGGCTTTATGCAAAGCAGCAAAACAATGACTGTGACCAATGGCCCATAGAACCATTCTTTGCAGTGGACAAATCCGTTTTCATCCGAATAAATCTTCATAAACCGTTATGTATCCACAGACTTACAATGGGAAAACGACAAAGGATTGGCTAATTGCATCACATCATGCGTAGGACGAAGTCCTTATTCATAACTGGTTCTCCAAAACAGGTTTGATTAGACTGTCTTTGTATAATTCATTTTAACACCATAGGGCTGGAGACAGCTTCCCCTAATAACCCTATACCACAGATGGTGCCATCTGTAAAGCCAGCATGCAAAGTTTTTAAGGTCACATAGCCACATTTAGTATGACAAGCCACATATGTAAAATTATTTAAATCGTAGGATGCTGCCCTTGACTTGAGGACGTTTCCTCTAGACCAAATTTTTCACCCCAAATGAATTAAATTATGTAAAGCCAAAATAAGCATCTTATATTTTAATACCAGAGACCCATCGCAGGAAAGTTTAAGCTGACATTACTCCTATTTTGGAAATGATAATCATTTAGTCTGGCTTACTCGCAACAGTCTAGGGATTCATTAGAATATGGGATTAAACATTGTGAATCAAACAGTTAAAGGGCTCCTAAAGTCAATACCTCAATAACCTTGCCTAGTACAATTGTTTGAATATTAAATAAACTTGCTGACCTGAAAGTCCAATACCTCTAAGGTCGCTCACATCCAATATTGAAAGATAAATTGAAATCAATTATTCAATGCATTAGACTGAACTGGAGTGTAAAGAAAATCCTTAGTCAATTACCTCTAGTGATTTGCCTGAACTAAATTAAATGAATAATACCTTTAATTTTATATTTGGATATTTGCCAAGCACACATTGATACTTTATGCTAAATTACTTACATCGAGCATAATCTGCAGAGCCTTAAGTCAGGTACTTCTGGCTCGCTCACCTCAGTTATCTGTAAAGATAAATTGTCCATATTAATGAATGAAATCAAAATAAACCAAAATAATGCCAAATAAATGCAAAATAAATCATGAAAGCCGCAGCCTTTTGGCCAAGAAAATGGAAATAAACTGGTGCCAGAACAGTTTCTGAGCCAGAAACTTGACCAACCCCCCCCCCCCCCCCCCCCCACTCCGGGGGGGGGGTTACATAGAGCCTAAGCTGGCAACTTTTAATTTACAATAATTACACTGTATTCTGAATCTACAGAAAGTTCATAACATTAATTTCAACACCGACCAGTCACCTTCTGGAATAAGTGGATCTATCCCTACTAAGCGTACCCCAATTTATGCGACGATTGGATTTAAAATTTTCAATGCGCCAAAACAATGAAAAATGGCGTCCACCAATCCGGGGGAGGGAAGCTGAAGCATCAGGATATGGGCTAAAATAACCTAGGGCATTGGAAAGGTTTTGCCTGAAGCACAAACCTCCATAATCTGACAGGTGTACTTCATCATAGTATAGATCGGCCTCCTTAGGATTGAAAATGTGGGAGTTCCTAATCACGTAGGCATTGCCAATTTCTCTGCAAACTTTGTGTGCAAATTTTATTCCAGGTTAATTGTACAACCTTCTTCCTGCCGCATCACCCTGGGGCCCCGTATAATATTGCCTTGGCAATATGATCGGACCAATAACCTTGTTCTAGGCACATATTCCTACTACATTCAGATTTCCCTTATCCTGTTTCCTATACCTCCTAAACTATCTTTACATTAGGTCGTTAGTTCCCATATGAATAATCACTGTTTAGGGTATTCACACCTATGGAGCATACGAGAGAACCTATTACCAAGACCCCCACTTTGCCCCCCCTCAGCCCATGCCATTTACAACCCCGCCACATGCAGTGGTTGTGTATTCTTTTTCCCGACATGGTAGATGACGCTATCACCCACAATCCATGTTCTTGTCATACCTTAGCAAAACATGAAAATGAACAGGAAATAAAGCCACGGTGACCAAAATAATGTGAGGGGCAAAAACTCAGGGGAGAATTTCATACAGAGGCGAGGAAACGTCTTATGATTCATCAAAGAATTTTCAGGACACTTGCAACTATGTTAAATTCAAAAGTTTACGAAAAAAAAA